>JAGDQP010043905.1:0-16073 GCA_022664845.1 Lepisma saccharinum | reverse complement strand
AAAAAAAAAAAAACGAAAAAAAACAAGTGGGGGATGTAGAAAGTGAATTTTCAGGGACATCCTAACCTTCCATAGCTATCTAGGAGCTCTTGAACAAATTGTCAATAATTTTCTGCTTTATGATTTCCCAAGAATCCATACACCACTTTATTGAAAGCTTTCCAGGCTGCTAGTTGATGCTTATTTAACTTTGGCTGAAAAATTTTATGTTTTAAGAGTTTCTGAATTTGGTGGCCGATGAATATCTCCTCTTTCACTTTCGTGTCACTAAGTTTTGGAAACTAACTTCTGAGGTAGGTAAAACTTTCTCCATTCCTATCCATGGTCTTAACAAAGGTTTTCATTAAGCCTAATTTTATATGTAAAGGTGGCAGCAGAATTTTATTTTATTTTATTTAACTTTGTGTTGCCCTGGCATATATGTTCCTCTTTGGGTCCATTCTTTTCGAATGTAATGTGATTCAGTTGCCCTACTCCCACAAGCAAAGAAAACAACGGTATTTCATAAATCTTCCCTGAAGCCCCAGTAATATAGCAATGACTTTGAAATCCCCACAAATTTGCCACCAGTACTTGTTATAATACACAGCATAGACTTTCAAATGTTTCCTTCATCTCTACGGAATGTGCTATTGGAATTGATGGTTTAGTGCTCCCATTGCGTAGCAACACTGCTTTAAGATTTGTTTTAGAAGAGTCGATAAACAACCACCATTCTTCATGGTTATGTTGGAAACCTAGTGAATCTATTAAACCATCTATATTTGTGCATGCACAAAGGGCATTTTGCATAATGTAGTAACCCGAAAATTGTTCATGTCGGTTACTGAAAATTTCAATTCTCGTTCTAGAATTCAGTAAATTCCACTCTTGAAGTCCCGATCCGAGCAACTCAGGTTGTCGGTTACTAAGATTTAGATCTCTCACTAAGTCGTTCAGTCTGGACTGGTTAACCAGAAGAGGTTTATTTTTTGTTGGACTATAGTTTGGATCATAGAACGTTGATGGTTCGGGTAATTCATCTATTTGCTCTTCTGCTGAAAATTATTCTGACTTTGCATATGAATCAGAGATTGGGAGTTCAGGTCTATGTGGTATGGATTTTAGAGCGGATGGAACATTGGGGTACTCAGTATTAGATTTTCTTCTTTTAGAATGACCCTCAACGTTTGTTAGACAGAAATAACAGTCTTGATCATGACTGCTTGGTTCACGCCAGACCACTGGCACCGCAAAAGGTATACCTCGAGATTTATCGCCACTTCTCCACTTAATAAGAGTAGAATAACATGTTATATAGCACATATGGGTAGCCCACACTTTGTCTCGATCACCAACATGACACCCAAAATTGCTGTAATAAGCTTGTTTTAACGTTTCTCTTAATGAACGGCGCTGATTTTTCACAGTATATTTCCGGCACACGTAGCGAAATTGTTTGGCGAATTTATACAAGTACGCCGCGATCTCTTCATAGCTTAGAAAGCATCACGCACACGCGCTTACGATGACTTGTCACAGGGAAACCAAAATGAAACTAAACCTAAAATGTGCAATACGACACTTTCTTAGCTATTTGCCATCGACCTGACTCTGTACCAGTAGAGTACCATTTTGCGCAGTTTTATTACATCTGTTAACCACGTGTTGTTTTAAAGATGTGTCAATATAATCAAATGTCATGTAATATAAAAACCGAAACACTTTCTTGCTGCATGTTGTAAACCCTCATTTTCATATTTGAGTCCGCGCGGGTAAACAAAATCGTGCTTTTTTATTTAAGTGCTATGAAAGTAATAAAATAAGAGGTTTACACAGCATACATTCAAATATATTTACTTCTCTAGAAAGAATAATGTGATTGTTATGAAACTTGCAATGTTTCGTAAGTATAAATCAAAGTTTTATTTTGTGTCATTTTTGTGTTTATATTTTTAAGGTTCAAGGGCCAGGGATACGAGAATCGTGGAAAAGGGAAAATCTTGACGTAATTTTCTCCCACCCACCCCTTCACGCAAAAACTGTGGGTGATGGAGAACAACTGATTGCACCTTCGAATTCAACAACACAAGTTCCTTCAAGATCAGATGTTTTCTTTTATGTGGCAAAAATCGTGTTGACTAGCTTAATGTTTTGTTTCCACCAGACACGAAAACATGTTACTGGTTTAAGAAATCTTTCTAGGTTTTCAAAAGTTTTTTTTTTTATTTTATTTTTAACTTTTTGTAATGAAGGTTTCACAACGTAGAGATTTTCCTCGTAAAATTCATCCTGACCTATACAAAAAACGTATACTTCACATTCAATCTGAGTATAATACTAACGTGATCTGTTCTGTGATCCCTACATGACCTATCTGGAAGTGCTGGTCCAGATTATTCGTGAAATCAACAGGTGGCTTAGTTCCAGATATGATCTTGAAACCAAAACCAATTCTCAGTCACCAGAAACGATCGTAATGATCTGCAGTGTAAAGCAAAAATGTGTTTTACGTTCTGTTAATCAGTGTTGTGAACCAAGATTGAACAGCGTGAATCTAAATACTAAAATCAATGGAAGGTCGAGTTTGGACTCAAGTTAATTCATAAATTCTAAAAGGTGTGGCAATTTAATTCCCGCAATGACCCTGTAAAAGTAATATGTGCTTCCGCGGTTACCGTTATCCTCAAAATCCTGTTATACGCTTCGTAAGTCAATGAGGTAATTGCTGGAAAGTGTCTTGCAAATCTATTCCTTGATACCTCATAGCAACTTTGTCAGTTTGGGAAGGCTGTCAGGACGCAAGTAGCAAAATGTCGTTGAACCAACGAAAACCTGATTATACCTTTTAACATTAGATAACGTTTTCAGTACGTTTGTTCTACGTACTACTTGGCCTTGGTAATGATGTTAGCCTTATAGCGATTACCAACGTAGAGCCAATTACAATAAATAAAAAAGGATTTAGAAAAAAATAAATAAAGAGGAGAAACAGACTGTATCACACGTAAATGTGGCCCATTTCCAACTCCCTTGCTCTGTTATGATAAACTGGATTTTTTCGATAGAATGCTAATAGAAATAAAATACCAGTCAATACACGTAGAAGGTGACAACCACCAAAAAAAATGACGACTACAATTCATTACAAAAATATGTATTTGGACAGCCCCATACTACTCTCGAAAGAAATGTTCTAGGTATTATCTTGTGTACAAGAGCAGTCTGCGTAGTGTATTGAAGCAATCTACATCGCGTCAGGCATAGAGAAACAGTATGGGGAACAAAGTGAGAAAAACAACATTAGAAGAATTAACTTTTATTGTCAGATTACTCGCGGAAAGTAAATGGTACTGAGACATGTCCAAACGTGTTGGAAAGCCTTACTCTACCGTTGGATTTACCATCAAGAAACATAAAACACAACACTTATGACGTAGTAGAATCCGTTGTGGCCTACCACGAAAACTTACTGCCCGGAATGAAACCTACATTATTCATTCTTTGCGAAAAATCGCACAGAATTTGTCCTAAACATTTAGCTACTTCACTCTTCCAGAACATGCAACTTAATTTTACACCAAAAACAATCCAAAATTAATTTTGTAAAATTGGGATTCAGAGGATGTGTAGGCAGCAACGAACATACATATCAAATGAAGCAGAAAGAAGAAGCTCTAATTTGCCAAAAATATTAATATGATTCCCTGGAATGTTGGGAAAAGTTTTGTTCTAGGATGAGACGACGATAAATTTGTATTGAAGAGGTAAATATCAGGACGTGTGGCGAACAAAGAATGAAAATTTCAGAAAGCAGAACATTACTCCAACTGTTAAAAATGGTGGAGGTTTTGTTACGCTTTTCGGTTGTGTAATTAGTAGTGGAGTGGATAATATTCATGGTATAAGCAGTAACATGGATTTGAGGAAGAAGTTTTTGGATATACTGAGGATAATTTGAGAAAAATATGTAAATCTTGAATTTGGGGACTACTGCATATTTCAACAAGATAATATCTAAAGCATAGAGCTTAACAATTTTTGACAATAGATCTTCTATAATGCCTGCTTTTTGTAAACTTCATCCTTCGTTCAGCACATGACCTCATATACATCACTTTAATACAAGGTTATCTTAGTCTCATCCCTGAACTTAAAATTTCCCCAAAATTCCAGGGACTCATATTCATATTCTTTGGCAAAAAAGAATGTCTTCTCTTTGCTCTCTTCTAATATGTATATCTTGTTTGTGGATACAGCTCTTCCGAATACCAATTCTTTAAAAATGGCTTTCTGGGTTGTTTTTTGAGTAGCATTAACTGGCGTGTGCAGGGTGAGTGAAGTAGCCAACCTTTAACAAAAATACCTTGATTTTTCTTCACATAATGAAAAATGTAGGTTTCATTTCGGGTACTTAGTTTCCTTGGTTGCACAGAGCATATTCTATTACGTAATAATTTGTTTTGTTTTATGATGTATCCAACGGTAGATCATGGCTTTTCAATAAGCTTGGCTCTTTCGCAGTACCTTTCACCTTTCGTGCGCAATTTGATTCTTTCAACTTTGTTTCATTCAACTTCTTCCCATACTGTTTCTTTATGCCTCACGCGATGTCGATTGCTTAAACACGTTATACAGACTGCTCTTATGCAAAGGATTAGCTCACGGACTTAAATCCCGCCAGGGTCCATTGAATGCTCCGGTTCGGATCGCACTTTACCAAAAGCTGTAGGTCCAGTCCTTAGAAGCTCACCAGCTCATTTAGGTTGTAAATAACAATTTAGAAAATAATACTTAGAACATTTGTTTCGAGAGTAGTTTGATGTTGTCGAAATACGTTTTTGCGATGGATTTACGTAGTCATCAGCTTTTCACCGCCACTTATCTGATAGATGTATCGAGTGATACGTTATTCTAGAACATTCTATCGAATACATCCAAACTATCATAATAGGGTAAGAAATGTCGAAATGGGCCACGTTTTACTGGTGATACACTCTATTGTTCCTCTTTATTGAATCTATGCCATTACCTTTTCACCCACTGTGTCACACGTAAAACGTAGTCCATTTTGATGTCGCTTGTCCACTGTGGAAATTTACTGTTTTATTAAACGGAATTACCTAATTTTACAGCAGTTTTAGAAAAGCGCGATTTTGATCTTCATTCAGTCTCCATTCTATTACGTATTTACATCTTTCGTCTTCATTTATAGTTGAAAACTTTTCCACTTGCCCGCGGCTGTATGTGAACTGGCAACCTTTAGATTTGTTGCCCGTTGTCTTAGCCACTCTGATCCGTGGAATATGCACTTCTTCAATTCATAAATGAAAGTGATGACATATACTGGAGGAAAGTTCTATACATGTTATTTTTGTATACATCATACCCTTCCAAATCGTTGAGCACACATCCGAACTTCAAAGTGTTTACTTTTAAAATTGATATAAACTTCACCAAACTCTGCTTACAGCTCCCCAAACTAAAATTCTTGACAGAATTTGTAACATTTCATTCGTAAGAAACTTCTTAGTACACACTTCTTGAGACTTCAACTCAATAACAACAACATCCGGCTATCTAGCGAGCTTGGGAAGTAACTTGTGAAAATAGGCAACAAGTTACTAGTGGTGACATTAAAAAAAATAACATAAATTATGACAACTTGTGGAATTTAGACTTGAACCCTGTAACTAGTGAACTAGTAAAGTAATATTTTTGGTAAAAGTCTGCATACGTACGTGATTATATTTTCTTGTCAGTCAAAATTCGGGACAAGGCTCACCGGGAAATATATTTTGACTTATCAATTTATTTTAAGCGCAACTTAATGCACATTCGTTCGGAACACCAGTAGCAACTTTTGGTATATCATAGATCCGCAGAAAATCAATATCGTACACACTACAAGACACAAACACTAAACAATAAACAGATGAAAGTTTTTCCGTATCACAACACCTACACAGCGGTTTTCAAAATTACATCAACAAACTTCGGAAGCAATTCCTCACACCACAAGTTTCTTTGAAGAAATTTGGAAATATAGGTATTATTTTTATGATTGGTGAGTGCAGCTTGTTTGGGGTAGTTTACCGCCCTTGACAGGTTGTAGAAACCTTTATACTTTTAGCGTGGATAAACCCAATCGGTATAACATAAGAGCGGATTTTGGACCTCGGTCCTCCACGGGACCTGAATTAGCTTCTCGTAATAAGATGTAACAAAAATCAGAGCTTAGTATGTTTTGTATATAACATGCAAAGTTCAGAGATAACCCTGCGCATAGATTAATAATATTGTATATTTTACTATTACGTACAATGTTGAAGCTGGTTCTTCTTTAACGCGAGAAGAGGTAAAAAAGACATCAAATGAATCAACTGAATCCCTAAGGAATCATTTTTCATAACTTGACAAACAAATTAAACTCATGAAATTGAACGACAATATGGTTGTATTCCAGGCTCGAACCTATCCCCACAAAATAACGAACGCAGAGCCTAATCCCTCACAACGAACAGGGAAAATAACGCGACGAAGACTACCAAGTTCGCTCCTTTTTAGAAGTTTCGAAGACTAGATCAGTTTTTTTTATTAACTTTTCTTCCGATATCACTTCAAGTCGCTGGGCGTCTATTTAGAATTGTCGTCCTCTAATTTGTTGAGATATCAATACAACGTGTTCTGCGCATCAGAGGCGGTGCTAAGATACTCTTCATATATCAACAAATTCCCGGATCTTGTGACAAACCAGGCACTCTTTTATATTCAGTGTTATTTGGAGACATGATTTCATTGGATAAGCACTACTAGCGAAGATAAATTGAAGATTTCGAAAAAGAAATATAAATTCCCCAACAAATATTAAAATACAAATCGCGTAAAATGTTGCTCAAAAATGGAACAAAACGTACAATGACTCAGTATCAAGAAAAAAGAGTACTCACATCTGGCTTCATTATTTTTTCTCCTTGCCCTATATTTAAGCGTACTTGCGTATCAATGATCATACTGAAAACACAACGAAGAGAGACTTCCAAGTTAAACTAACGGGAACGTTTTTGTTTTTTTACCTCTTCAGAATCTGGACTCTACTGTCTTACATCTATCTCTCGATGCAGCAGCTGTGTCTTGCTATAAAAAAAATAGAGGTACATATACAGGTAACAAAGGACAAGAATTCCAGTGTCGTTGCAGAGAGAACTTTCAATCCGAATTCTGGCTCCCAACATCGAATTGCAACTGAAATTGCTTCTAGCAGAGTATATTATCACTTACTTTTGGAATTCAATATAAAATATTATTTCACTTATTTCCAGCATTAAATCTCATTTCTCACATCGAAGAAGTTACAGAAATAGTAATATAAACAATATTTCCTCATTATAACTTCAAACTATCAAATGTAATATTGAATCACGCTAATCGATTCATTAAATATTCAAAATATCACATTCTTATCACTAGTACACTTGCATATAAAAAACCTTATTATTATGAATATATAGAATGAATAGTTGGAAGGTCGACCATATGGAAAGCGCTAGAAAGAGATTGAAGTACTAAAATAACTTGCATATACACTTATTTACATGGATCAAATTAACATTTTGATATGCTGATTTCTTGATTATTTACATAGAAAAACTGAACCGTTTCAAGCTTAAAGATTATTCTATACTTGTCTTATTACACCATTTAATTCTTGGAAAATTATATTCTTATGTTATTATTCTCAATCTCAACCACTACTCAACTGGATGTATCACACGTGCTAATTCGATTGTGATTTACAAGGCCGCAAGGATTTCGTCTTTCTCGATGTAGTTTTTAAACACGATGGATTCAAGATTATCTCGATTCATTAATATCACCAATACTTGCAAGTATTGGTATATATCGGTAACATAAATAATGAATCTCCAAAGTTGAAATGGAGGCAACTTCCGATTTTCTCTGTACATCAAGCCTTAGGTACAGATTCAGTTGATATTAAAGAGTGAAAGTATGTGACTGGACCGGTGGATCGAACCCGGGACCTTTGGGTTACCGTCCCAATGTGCTATCAACTGCGCCACCTAGTCGACCCACTTCTCAATCACACACCTTCCACTCTTGAAGTCAATGTTCTCTCTCGAAACCACCAGGAGAGTACCACAACTCCTAGTGGTGCTTGGACTTTCCTGTGTCTCATAATGGTGAACATCTCACACGGAGGAAATAATTTCCAAAGTTCAAATGGAGGCAACTTCCTATTTTTTTCTGTACATCAAGCCTCTGTAGGTACAGAGGTGTTGATATTAAAGACTGAAAAGTATGCGAATGCACCGGAGATCGAACCCGGGATCTTTGGGTTACGGTCCCAATGCGCTACCAACTGCGCCACCCAGTCGACCCTCTTCCGTAGGTTCGATCCCCGGTCCAGTCACATACTTTTCACTCTTTAATATCAACAGTATCTGTACCTGCTTGATGTACAGAAAAAATCGTAAGTTGACTCCATTTTAACTTTCGAAATTATTTCTTCCGCGTGGGATGTTCACCACCAAGTTCAAGAACAACTAGGAGTTGTGGTACTCTCCTGGTGGTTTCGAGAGAGATTATCGACTTCAAGAGTGGAAGGTGTGTGATTAGGAAGTGGGTCGACTCGCTGGCGCAATTGGTACTGCATTGGGACGGTAACCCAAAGGTCCTGGGTTCGATCCCCGGTCCAGTCACATATATTTCACTCTTTAATATAAATAATGAACTTTATATTTTTTATATTTGTTTATATTTTTGACATTTATATCTTTCTTTGAAAATAATCCAGTGGTAGAACATTATTGTTTACATTTCAGAGTTAAAAGATTCTTTAGTTTTCAAAACGGAATTGCATAAAATAAGATATATGTTGAGAAGTGAAAGATTATGGTTCAACATAAAGAACAATATTTTACTTATTGAATTGATAAATTTTAATTTTATTTTCTGAGCTTCTACGCCTATATTTAAGAACTGAATTTCATTTATGGTCTTTATACATCTAAGGATCAGGCCTGGATATGGGGAAGGAAAGGATGCGTAAAGGCGTGGACTAGGGACTATCTTGAAGCTGTCATCTCGGCATTTGCCTTGTGTGACTGAGGAAAACCCTGAAAAACCTTAGTCAGGATAGTCCGCCGCTGAGATTGAACCCACGATCTCCCAAATACTAAACCAATGCTCTAGCACTGAACCACTTCCGTCCGGTTCCTATACTTAAGATGCATCCATCGCAAGTCCCAGAATACAAAAAACAATATTGACAAATATTGTTTTCTTGCTCATTTTGTTTTCTGACAGTTTTCCTTTTACATTCGTTTCTTCAAAATAATTCCTTCAATATCAGAGAACTTTCATACAATGGTTTGTTAATATCATGTATCTTTCAGACATGTAAAACATACTGTCTAAAGAATCTGATACAAGATACTAATACTCCAATTAAAATAGTTTCCAGATACCGATACAAAATCGGAGTATTCAGTGGTTTGGAAAAGAAGGAAACCCTGGAAAACCCTTGGACTATTTAGTTCGTCACAGAAAAATCAGCGAAAGGTAGGACGTACATTGAAGGAATTTGTGTTCAAGCTGTAAACGGTCGTTTACCCGTTAATCTTAATCTAAACAAAGCCATTTCATACATTGACCCTGCTATTGCGTACGAAAGGTAAAATAAAGTTTAATTTTCTATGTTTTACCTTAAATTAATGAGTCGACAACAAAGACAAAATGTGATTTTGCTCTGGAAAACTAGAAAAAGTCATGGATTTTTTACTTTTTCTGGACACCCTGTATATACTCGATTATAAAAATATAACGAGTAATACATGCAAATACTATTAATATGCATATTGATACTTCACCGATACTTGATTTTATTTCTGTGACGAACCCAAATATAAAATAAACATTGATACAAAATGCTGATTAAAATACCTGTTAGCGGTAAAACTAATATAAACAAATAAACACTTTCAATGAAATCGTAAATTATATAGTTCAATCAGATATCAAAGATAGATGAAATACAAAGGCATACCTTGTGGGATACTGCAGTTTTGTTTATTAGGTAAACAGTAAATATTGGCTTTGCCTCTGAATTGAATTTCAGTAATAAGAGAATTTGAAACATTTGTTCTGGGACCTGCCCTCCTCTCTAGTACAAAATATCGGTTGTTAAACTGAACGGTTTTACCACTCGACAGAATAGCAGTATTGCACTTTATAAATTGCGTGTGTCTGAAAATAATCTTCTGAAAAAGACATACCAGCCGAAACTACCAGAGAATGGAGATTATGTAATGAAGAACTTCACAGATTATAAGATTCGCCCGATATTATAAGAATAATGAAATCACGTTGGCTAAGATGGGCATGTCATGTAGGTTGGATGGAGGAAAAGCGAAGATTATATTTCATCGTGGTTGGTAAACCGGAGTGAAAGAGGCCGTTGGGAAGATTAAGACGTCGTCGAGAGAATAGTATCTCAAGGAATGTTCAAGAGATAGACGTTCATGATGGAATCTGGCTTGATCTTGCCAGGACGTAATCTAATGGCGAGCGGTTGTTAGTGTGGCGATGAACTTGCGAGTTTCATAAGCAATAGAGTGAGTTAGTTACTTATTTCAAGATTAGCTTCACAAAAGAAATATATTTTAATTGTACAACCGCTTCCCTATAGTTACTGTCAAACAGGGTAATCCTGAACAGAAATGGACAAAATTATTTATTGGTAATTGGTGTCTGCCCTTCTGCAAATGACGTTTAATAAAAAACTATTATATAAGATATGGACTTCCTAAAAGGATATTGATAACGTGTATGTAATAGGTATCTACAGAAACTTGTAAAAAATAATTTACAGAACAAAAATATTAGGCTTTGAAGAATATACCCCATACAATATGCTGTTTCGACATGAAATGTAAGATTTACACTGCTCACAGTTATGTCTGTTAAAAGTCAAATCGTCTGTAACAGAATAAACAGCAGTATTGCTTGGAAAGGTATACAGATGGGTCAATTTTAAAAAAAGGTGAGGCAAATGCTTATCCCTTTAAGGGTAACTCTGAACAAAGGGACAAAACCGAATGTTACAACTAACATGCTATTGATTATTGTTATTGCATAAATAGTTATTGGTGTGTGTTTTCAAGAGAAAGGTCAAGCATCCTGAAAGAATTATATGCACAACCAAATGTTGTAACTCAATTATGTTCTGTAGAAGTGCTACCGGTGAATATCTCCATTTTTATCTTAGGTAGAAGTCAGTCGAGATTTGGGAGGACCAGGGAAAACTTAATCACCTCAACTTCATTTCAACAGAACCAAATTTGAATAGATTGATGAAAGGTCATTTACAGATTGTTTTTACAATTAATTAAGAGAAATGCAGTCGAGGCACCATTCGAATTGATATGTGATAACTGGTATCCTATTACCAGGTGTATACATAAGTTTTTGCCGGTTTTTTTTTGGTAAAGAAAACATGTACTTTTCAAGGGAAATTAATTTTGTTTTATTCAAAATATTAGCCATCGGCTTCTACACATTTTTCCCATCTTTCAGGTAATTGATGCATACCATGCCAGAAAAACTGCTTGTCTTTTGCGGCAAACCATTCGTCGAGGCATTTTCCAACGTCTTCGAAATTGCTGAAGTGCTGCTCTGCGGGCGCGTGCCCCATTGATGCGAAGAGGTGATAGTCAGATGGCGCCAGGTCTGGGGAGTACGGCGGGTGCGGAAGGATGTCCCATCCAAGCGATTTCAAGGTGTCTTTCACTGGTTTTGCTGTGTGACGCGGCGCATTGTCGTGTAACACAACCACTTTCCCATGTCTTCGGGCCCATTCCGGTCGTCTTTTGATCTATGTGTGATTTAAGTTAATCATTTGTTGGCGATAGCGTTGTGCATAAACGGTTTCGCCGGGCTTCAAGAGTTCATAATACACAATACTCCTCTGGTCCCACCAGACACAAAGCATGATCTTCTTGCCGAAGTGATTTGGCCTTGGTGTTGAAGGACCGGCTTCGCCAGGTGAAAGCCACGATTTTTTCCGCTTCGGGTTTTCAAAATAAATCCATTTTTCGTCACCCGTCACAATTCGATACAAAAAGGATTTCTTTTCGTGACGTTGAAGCAGCATTTCACAAGTGACTTTGCGATTTCTCATTTGACGTTCATTCAAATCGTGTGGAACCCATTTACCCAGTTTATTGATCTTCCCCATTACTCGTAAACGTCTGCTGATTGTTTCTTGTGACACATTTAATGCTTTGGCGAATTGCTGTTCAGTTTGAGTTGGGTCATCCTCCAAAAACACCTGCAATTGCTCGTTTTCGCACTTCTGTGGTCTACCAGAGCGCGCACTGTCTTTCACATTGAAATCACCACTTTTAAATTGTCGAAACCATGTCTCACATGTTCTAATCAATGGAGCGTGTTCACCGTATGTTTCTACCAGCACACGATGACTTTCAACAGCCTTTTTCTTTTGATTAAATAAGAAAAGCAATGCGTGCCGCAAATGTTCTTTTTCAGGCACAAACTTCGACATGATCACTGAACAATAAAACAAAGACGCTAGTGTTTGGTGGACTCAACTTGTGTGTGTTTGTAGTTTAATGTCAGATGAACAAAATGACGTATGTGTCAAATGAATACGCTGCGTACTTATCGCTGGCGCCATCTCTAAGTTAAACCGGAAACTACTTATGCATACACCTTGTATATCACCTCTCTTTTAAAGTTATTCATAAAAGGCACTGCTTTGTTCATACAGGAAATATATTAAATTTGCTTTTGGCATAAAAGTATCGTTATACTTAATTTTGTAACTTTCTGTTAAACATTAACAAGCTCAAATATTTGATGCTTGAGCAAAAGCTGAAAACTGCTTCTAACCAAATCCAGTAATAATGCATTTTATTCAGACAAATCCTAGCTATTCAATCCACTTACGCCACTGAGACACATGCTATGGTAGTTACATTCCTATATTTTATTTTTCCAGGACTACCCCAAGCTTGGTGTGTTGCCGCTGACCTGGTAGCCGTGTGGATTAGTGCAATAAGCCATTGACTCGAAGGCTCCTAGTTCGAATCACGGCTGCGGCGTGGATGTTTGTAATTGAGAATTTTAACTAGAACGTACCGAGTAATATTGTCGGACACATGTCAAAAGTTACTAGAGTGGCCTATAAAAAATAAAGTTTATCAAAGTTGTATTGGAGGTGTTGCTGAGCGGGTGTTGTTACTTCTTTTATTAATGAACCGCTTGTAGTTTACTAACAGGATGAAGAATATTAGGTTGATCATATAAATACAAAGATATATGTTAAATATTAAACACATAGTACTTTTCATAACTATTCCACACACTGTCAAAACTTAAGTATTCAGTCTACGTTGGATTACTAGATTTGTAGGAGCAAAGTGTTGGGCGAGGGATATTTAATACTAAATACATATGTATGGCTAAAAAAATGCATATTTTTCGCTCTAAATAAAGCCACTTTATGTAATGTTTCGAATTAGATGATGAATTTTAATTAATTTATGGCCATCAGTTATCTGAGACATAGAACGAGATAGAGTAGAAAAGGTTGTTGGCCAGGAGCTAGTGTGTAGGTGCAATTTCAGGATAAGATTATCGTGATTTGTTTGTAAAACTAAATCGGTTCATAGGAACAGATAGACATTTTACTTTAAACATTTGAACGGATCTACGTTCATCTTTGGTCATTTGCAAAACAAAAGACTTCTTTTAATATTGTCTTCCATTTGTACTTCCACGATTGTAATTATTGAGTGATGGCTACCTGGAAAATACGACATATTTTGTATGGATTTTGCCATCACATATCACAACATTCACAACTGACAGGAAGATATCGGCGTTTCTTTCTCTTAGATCCTTCAATCAACTACTATGTGAAAGAAACGTTAACAGAATTGTCTGAAATTATAGAAAAACGTCCTCTATTATTATGTGAAAGAATGTAGCAAATAAGTTTGATGAGTTAAATTATAGGAAATTCACTTATTTGAGTTTTGCTTTTAATTGTCATAATTATTATTTATATTTTAGAAAACTACTCGAGTATTAAAGGTAAGAAATCGCCATCGATATCGAGTATCTTCCCCTCTCTATATATAGCGAGAGTCACGGGTAATTCGACGTATTTCTTTGAAGAGTCTAATTTGCAATAAAGTGAACCTTAATATGTATAATAAAAATGTTGATAGTTTTTTAGATATTTGTATTTTAGTGTTTTCGGAGAAAAATGCTCCCCAGGGAGATAGTACTATAAACTACACATCGATGAATAGATCTGTTTTTTTTTTCTGAAGAGGTCTGAAGAGATATGTATGTTAGGTGTTTACTCGTCAGTGTAGATCATATGAAATGTTACCGAAGCAAAATTATAGCAAAACCCTCAATATGGAATAAATAAGTCTGTAAAAAGCACGATAGGTAGAACAAAATTTAATTACGGTGGCAGTGTCATATGAAAAACCTTTGTGTGCAAGACTGTGAAAGAACAGGCAACGTAAAATAGCTTTAAAAACTGCTGTTTTATACACTTTCGCCATAGGTATCGAAGTCCACGGAAGATTTGCTAGTTTCCGAACAAAACAAGAATAAACCGCTCGTGCACCAATGTCGGCTGATGAGAACGAAATAAAATAGTAAAAAAAATAATTAGAAAGAGCCTAAGGACAACAGAGCCTAAGTAGAAAGGCAAGCTCAATAACTAGGTTTATTTTAAGTTCATAGATGTAATTGAAAACAAAAATTAAAAATATGTTGATATTTATCATATTATTACAACTAATGGGCAAGACATTATATATGCAGAGACTGAAATAAAGAGTAATTAAAAAATTGCTTGTCTTCTGCGTGGATTGTGATATAAAAATCTGTGTGTGAACCCGAATTGGGGAAACCAGCTTCGTATATTGAAAAAGTAGACATTGTAATCAGTGAGCATAATAACTCTGCTGACTTGTTATGTTACTAGTTATGAGTTCAAGTATAACAAAGGTGTTTAGTTTTGCTAACTTGGGAAAACGGCAATACTTTGTTCACTGATTATAATGTCTTTTACTGTAATATACAAAGCTAGTATCTCCAATTGAAGACCTGAATTGAGTACCTCTCGCTCTCCACTTTTTTCGTATTTGCGTTTTTTCTGTTCGTCGGTGTCTATGTTCCAAGGACTATCCACTTGCATAAATATTACATCCTAATCCCACCACAGATTTTTTAATAGAAAATGATTTCCGCTGAATATGATAGCATACGAAGTCCTTGGCCTGTTTTTCGTTCCTCCTGAAAATATATACTCCGTATTTATTTGGAATGTATTTCTATTCGGGTACACACAGATTGTTATATCACAATCCACGCAAAAGACGCATGACAATCTTTTAGATTACTCCTTATTTTAGTCTCTGCATATATAATGTCTTGCTCTTTAGTTGTAATAATATGATAAATATCAACATATTTTTAGTTCTTGTTTTCAATTAAATCTATTAACTTCAAATAAACCTAGTTATTGAGCTTGTATTTATCCTTCGACTCTGCCCAACGGGTCTCTTTGTAATTTATTTCTTTACTTTTTATTTCGTTCCCATCAGTCGACAGTGGGTCCGTAAAGCTATATCTAAACATTGTTCTTATTTTGTTCGGAAATTAGCAACTCTCCCCTAGACTTCAATACCTGTGGCGAAAGTGCATAAAACAGCTTGGTTTTAAAGCTATTTGTGCGTTACCCGTCTCGTCACAGTTTGGTAATAACTTCAAATGATGCTGCTACCTTACTTTAAATGTTTGCTATTCCTCACACATTTTACCCACTTATTTATTCCATATTGAAGATTTTGTTATTTTGCTTCAGTAACATTTCATATGAACTACAGATCTTCCCATTTCAGAAAATAATATGTGTGTTGAAGTGGTAACACTATGCATGCGATATCACTCCAATGTACAGGAAACGTTTTCCTCCCTTGTCGACATATGTAACTCAACACATTTTTATCTTCTCTTAAAGGGCCCCC
>JAGDQP010043904.1:0-16073 GCA_022664845.1 Lepisma saccharinum | reverse complement strand
GTTTTCTTTCTACTACCTCTAAAAGTTAGTCAGGCCGGAAAATTTTGGAATTCTAGTACATTAGCAAAGTTCCTTATGAATCGAGTTAGTCTTAGAATATTTTTATCGAGCAGCCGTAGCTCAGTTGGCAGAGATTTGGCTTCGCATTCGGGAGGTCCTGGGTAAGATTCAAGCAACCGACATCGTGGCTAAGGTTTTCCTAAAGTTTTTCATCAGTCACACTAGGCAAATACTGGGATGGTATCTTCAATCTAGCCCCTGGCCGATTCCTTCCCGTATCCTTTCTCTAACCTATCCCGGCTTGAGCCATAGATGCCTGAAAACCATATTTCAATTTATAATATTTTTGAACAACATAGTTGTAAAATAACTGCACTTCTTTGCGGATTGACTTGAGTTCCTTTGGTAATGTGTTACTCTTTTAATTAAGTATGATGCCCTAATGCACCATACTTACAATTAGAAAAGTGATACATTATCAAAGGGGTCTCCTCCAGCTAAAACATTCGTAGATCAAGCTTTTTCTAGAAGTAACCCGCAGCGTAAAAATATATAATTACAAACAGTGGAATAATACTTGGATTTAAATTACTTTTTATTTATGTCTTTAGGCATCTCAGGCTCAGGTCGGGATAGGATGTTGGAAAGGTAGTCGGCCAGGACTTAATTTGTAGTATCATCCTGACATTTGCCTGGTGTAATAGGATAAAACCCTGGAAAAACCTCAGTCAGGATAAGTGGCCGCTGGGATTGTTCTCAGGACCTTTCCGTTGCTAAATCAACGCTCTATCAACTAAGCCACAGCCGCTCGGTTGGATTACTTAGACAAAACTACATGATGTTTAACCTAATAATTCATTCCTGTCAATAAGACTCAAACTCGTGAACTTTGCACAGTAGAAAAAAAAGTCGGAATCTCTTCAACATTTCTTTCTTAAAACAATTTAATTTTTTTGAGTAAAATGGAATTCACGACTTCTTGTCTTGACTTGACAAACATTTAACTTTGTTCCTTATCTTTTACTTATTCACTTCTTGTTGAGAAAGTACCGTTGCGTTATTCGCTTCATAGGACAGAGGTGAACTATTGAAGTACGTCGGAACTGTCATGTCATCTAGCAACGAAAGGCCAATGTAATATCCAAGCTAAATAAGTATTTACGATGTTCCCTTCAGATTGAGTGTCTTTGATCTCGTAGTTGGGACAACCGAAGGTTCCTGCTGAAATAGGATTAAGAAGTGATCCGTGAAGAGTGATTGATGTGAGTATTGTCTGAAATCCAGGACAAGTATGTGCCCTTCGCTTTAGTGTTGATTTATACCTAAGGTAAGCCATCTCACGTAAAAACTTTCAAGAAACAGTTCTTATCTGTAGACTTCTATCTTCTACTAAATAATGCGGGTGTTCATCCTTATAATTAAGTAGATCCCTCAATTTAGGTTTTAAGTCATCCATGATGGAGTCTACCTTTGATCTGAAATAAAAAACAGCATATTACAATCACAGAATCCAAACTTCAAAAAATATTACGATACCAAAATAAAAATAAACTAGCTGAGTCCCGCGGTGTCCGACTACACTATTTAACATGTATAGACAGCACTGACAACTGGAATCGTTGGAGGGTGAGGACTTACTTGCACAGTATTTTTGATAAGATGTCGAATAACTTTCAGGCCAACTTTCGTGTAGCAAACTATAATTGAAAAACTGATTTTCAAAATATGTTTACAACACAGTCAAATGGGGTTCTTGCGGACGGGGACAACCGCAGTATTTCTCTATTGTGTCGAACAGGGAGGAAATAGTATTCTCCTATTGTGTCTATAAGGAGGAAATTGTGATTTTCTTTTATTCAAAGTTAGTGAGAATGAGAGGTGTTCATCTCGGGGGAGTAACACTCCTTAACGTCATAACACGAAGTAAGTAATTGTGTTACTGTTTCTGTGATAAGCGTGATGAGATTCGCGTATAATGAAAAAAAAAAACCTAACCTGACTTAATCTCACTTATTTCTGTAAACTTTTGAAAATGGGTATATATATATATAAACTTTCTAATCTATGTCTGTGAAATGTATAAAGTGCTAAAAATGCAAAAGGAAGCAAACGGTAAAATTCTTGAAAAGTGGGAAAAAAAAGAGGAAAAGTTGAGTTATTGAAAAAACAACAGAAAAAAGTTTGGCCGCGAATAGAACCCAGATCACATCAGTAGACCCGATGCGCTAGTCACGTTATTATTATTAGACTTTTATTTTACATGGCAAAAGTTAAGGCTGATAGCCTTGTCTTCCACTTAACCATGATACATAATTTACATATCAGAAGAAAAATACAAAATCCTAAGTTGATAAAACATATATACAGACACAATACACACACAATAGCCTACAACTACGACAAGAATACAATATAATAGTAATACATGAACCCTTCCATATTATAATGAATCTCTCTCTCTCTTCTCATTTTCCCTCCCTTCCCACTTTATCGATACAGACCCAATTTAGAACCCTCTCCACCCCATCCCCCAAATACACCCCCCACGAACACACACACACACAATGACAAGTTTAAAAAATAAATGAGTAATACAAGGATAAAGACAAAACATATTAAATGTGCCGCATTTGAAACGAAGATACAAACTGAAGCACGAGTATGGAGAAAAATAATAATTAAAAACAAAAAATCGTTGGAATTTAACATTTTTTTACACTGCTATGAGTAAGTGACAGAAAGTGACTATGAAACTTATTTCGAAAACTGCTTAGGGAGCTAGCTGTGCAAACTACCGAAGGAAGATATTCCACTGCTTGATTCCGAACACCACAAAAGATTTAGAATAGGTCTGAGATCTGTGCTTTGGTATCCGCAGGTGACTTTCGAGCGGGTGTTCATATTGTGAGTGAGGTGCACAGATTCCAGCATAGAAGCCAGGTATGTAGGAGATCCTAAAGTTACAACCTTGTAGAACTGCAGTAGAAGATGGAACGTTCCTCTCTCTTTCAGTTTCAGCCATGCCAGTGCAGAGTACCTGCTTGATACATGGTCATATTTTTTATCAATGAAGATGAACCGAAAACATCTATTTTGCGTTATTTGTAATCTGTTTGCTACAGTACGTCACAATAATCAAAGATCGGAAATATGAGACTGTATCAAGATGATTTTGACTTGAGGAAGAAAGTTTTTCAAAAGATTGAGTGTATGCATTTTCATATGCACTCTTTTGGATATTAGTTTCACATGTTCTGACCATGATAGAGTTTCGTCAAGAATAATACCAAGACTTTTGACTTTATCTTCTCTTTTTATTGCCTTGTTCCTAATGTAAACTTTTGGTACATACGAATTTTGATTTATTTTTGCCAATATATTTGGAGACCCTATTATTATACATTGAGATTTGCTTGGATTTAGAGACAAACCATTGTATTCTGACCAGACGTGTATGTTTTCAAGATCGGAACTGATTTTGCTTACTGCATTGCCAAGATCATTAGGTTCAGACGTTATATAAGCCTGTACGCCATCTACATAGAGATGATAATTGCATTCAGTGAACTGAAATGCAATATCATTCATGAACATCGAAAATAATAATGGACCAAGAATTGATCCTTGTGGAAATCCGGAAGAGATGTTCTTCCACTCTAAGCAAGAGCTGTTCGATAGAACAGCCTGTTTACGATCTGTCAGGTATGAGTAAAACTATTGGACTGTATGTTTGGCGAAATTGAAGTTGTTCTAATTTAGCGAAAAGGATGTCATGATCAACAGACTGAAAAGCTTTACTGAGGTCTAGAAGGGTTAAGATAGTTACTTGTCGATTATCGATGGATTTTCGGATGTCATCAGTGATTGTGATAAGTGCTGTCATTGTACTGTGACCTTCCCTAAAGCCTGATTGGTTCTCAAGAAGAATTTGTTTTGATCTAGGTGCTTTGTGACTTGTTGGTGTACAATAATTTCCAGTATTTTTCAAGGAGATGATAGGATGCTAATGGGCCGGTATTCGCCAGGTCCTGATGGCATGTTTTTCTTTGGTATTTGCCGAACGTAAGCTTGTTTCCACACTGATGGAAATATACCTGTTAGAATGGACTGATTTATTATTATTGTCAATGGATTCAAGATGTGTGTCACGATCATTTTAATAAATTCTATTGATATAGAATCTGGGCCTAACGTTTTATTTTTATTTTTACCACTGTTAGCAAGTTTTCGAATAGTTTCCTGTTTCAGCGTCTTATCAATACAACTAGGGGGTTGGGAAAAGAACTCGTTCAAAATATTGCAATCCTCGGAAATATATTCAGTCTCATTCTTTATATTTAAACCTAAATTTTTGAGTTTCCTCCATAGCCGTCTGGCATCTTTAAGATCCTCAACTAAATTCTCGAAATATGCTTTTTTGCCCGCCGCATAGCTTGGGTACATTGGTTTCTGAGTGTTTTGTATATCATGAAAGATTCCTGGCAGGTTTCAGGTTTAGCATTTACTTCCTTCCTATATTTATTGTAAGATGTATCTCTCTCCAGTCTCAGTTGTCGTATAGAATCTGTCATCCAGGGATTTGAATTATGTTTGACTCTTTTGACTTTCAGTGACGCGTGTTTTTTGTACAAATAAAGTATTTGCGAATTTAAAACATCTACATTGTCATCCACTGACCTATTGAATGTTGCCATATGCCAGGGTATATGAATGGCGTTTGCATTTAAATTTTCTTTATTTATATTTCTAACATTTCGGTAAGCTATTATTTTCTTTTACTTCTTAGGAGCTTAAGTGAGTACACAAGATAAATTAAATCGTGACGGGAGATCCCAGGGACAGGAAGTTTGCCAAATTTAGCGACTTGCTCAGGATAAGATGTTGCGATATCGTCTATTGCCGACTTTGAACGTCCTGAATAATGAGTCGGTCCCAAGTCGCACAAGTTCAAATCGAGGGTTTGGAGCATGCATTTGTAATCTATAGCTTCGTGTGAATCTCGCAGAACATTGATGTTTACGTCACCCATTACTATACGATGCTTGTATTTGTCTTTAACCTGTAACATATCTTTTTCAAACTCCTTAACGCAATCTAGTGGTGTGTTCGGGGAACGGTAAACCACCGCTACCATGACTTTTAAAACTGACGTTTTGATTTCACAAATCAAATATTCCACACTACGCGTATATTCCGAAGGTGATTAGCCAATTATCTTACCACTTACGTCATTCCTTAAGTATATACATACACCATCGGCACCTTTTAACGTTCTATCATTTCTCAAAATACTGTAGCCTTTGAGTGCAAATAACACTCCCTAACATTGGTTTAAGCCACGTTTCAGACACAAGAATACAATGACGTTTGACGTCTCCGAATAATTCGCGAAATTCATCTATGTGAGATGGGAGAGATTGAGAATTTATATGAACTGCCCGAAACCCTTTGGGAGCCTCAGAAAGGTCTTCCCGCAAAACTGAAGGGACTGGATTTAAAACCCGATCATTTGAGAAAGGGGGCAATGTTGAAAGAAATTCGTATTCTTGTTGAGCCACGTTATCAACAGGCAACAGTGTTCACAGCACATTTAAACAGTTCTTGCACTATTGTTGTGTGCACGGTTCCGCCAGAGCTTCTAAGAGGAGAGGAATGTGAATGCTTCATAAGTCATAACATATCTAGGCATAAAAGCGAACATTTAAAAAAATCCCGAAAATCGATCCAGTAGAAATCTCTGGGCGATTGAACAACGTTTTTAAGGAACTATTTTAAATATACTGTCAAAATTGTGTCCACCGTGGTGTGGCGAACCTAGAACGGGTGACGTAGCTCAGTTGTAAATCTTGTTACTTACGCACTGCGACACTAAAAGTGCACTTCCTGTACATGTCTGGGAGGGCTTTCTGTCATAAATGTTACACAAATAAAACCTAATAATACCTACTTGTAGAATACTTGAATCTTACAACTAAAAGACAGGGTTTTGGATGAAAACACCAGGATTTTGTCGACTTTCTATTGGGGCTTCAAGGAAAGAATCTACTTCGATTGGAAAGAAGCTGACGGCAAGAACACCCATGAATGAATACATACTACCTACTAAAACAATAACACAGTATGACGGACGTGGCGAGCATCAAAACTTAAGACGGTTAACATACAGAAGAGAACCCAAAACCTATTGTTACTGCGACGATGAACCAACTGTGATGAGGAAATGAAGTAGACGAAGTGAAACTTCGTTCGATTTTCTTACTGCAATAGGCCTATGACAGCAAGGCCTTCTTCTCTATTCTTAACTAATACAGCTTTCACTTTTTCGGATAGTTCAGAGCCGAACTTTACCATCTGAACCTTATCGACGAACACCAAAGTTCATTACCAAAACCGAAGACCAGCAAACTGTTCTAAGTCCGAACACAGCCGAAGACAGGCTCTTATTTTACTTCTACGTCTGACTTTTCACTTCTAGTCTCTAGTAGAGGCATCAAATATCCAGTATTTTACTTTAAAACCTATTCTCACAGTCTTGATGTTGCTATACCTCTAAGCCAATCACATATCATTAACACACGCCCATCGAGGCAGGCGAGCCTCCTATGGGCATCAGAACCGAGTTGAACTTTGATTCTTGATGAGCTGTTCCGTACTTTGAACAGCTTGTTCGCTGATATATGATCTGCAGATTATAATATTGTTCTTTGGACTGTAAGCCAAGCATTACACTTTGGTCTTGACGTCACCAGACACTGTCAACTCTGAGTCTCAAAGTATACTTCTCGTCGAAAATCAATGATACTAAACAGAGATGAAAACGAATGACTGTTTTACTGAAAATACTTTTTCTTTTCTTTGAATATGAGCTTTTGGTTCTCTATAAAATAAAGCTATTTTATTTACAACTACCTTTTAGCAATGGGTGTTATTTTACCATTCAACAATATAGATTACAGTTTTGGAGTTATAAAAAACGCCCATACAAGCCTTAAAAAAATTGTTATGTTTTAATTTGAGTGATTAAGAACATGGGAATTGAATTTGTTTATGCCCTTTAGGCAACTTTGGCTCAGGTCGGGCTAGGATAAGCCGAGGATGTTGGAAGGAAGTCGGCAAGAGCCTATCATGAAGATACCACCTCAGCATTGGCCTGATGTGACTGAGGAAAAACATCGGAAAAGCCTGTCACGATGGATGACCACTAAGATCCTTCCCATGGCCTTTCAATTTTAAGTCAAAAGTCTACCAACTGAGCTACAGCCACTTGGTAAGAACATGGGAATTCATCTCTTATCTGTTATAAAACGGAGAACGGGATCGTCTACTACTATCCACTATATTCACTAGATGTGGACTCCAAGGAGAGAATATGTGTACGCTCAAATCAATTCTATTGCCCCGGCCTTTTGTGTGTGTTTGATTTCACCACTGCGGAAATACTGTAAGGCGATTCTCTATTAGTAACGCATGAAGACAAAACGGAAAATGAAAGCAAAAGAGAGGATGAGTAGTGTACGCCTGCCTGTCTGAAGACGAGCTGTGGCCGAGGATACGTCTATCTGCTTAGGTAAGAGAGGGGCCAACGTTTACGGATAGGTTGAGGATTCCGCCTGCCTAGCTGAAGACGAGTTGGAACCACGAAAGGTTGTAAACCTGTACCCGCCTGGCTCAAGACGAGCCGAGATTCGTTTTGGTGTTCACCAGCCTAGCTGAAGGTGGGCCGGAGTTGGAGAATAAGGTAATGGAAGAGAGAGAACTGATAAAGATGATTAAAGAGAATAAAGATTAAAGGGTACTCATGGACATAAAGATAATGGAATATCAAATGAAAGGAAAATGCCAAAATAAACTTGACATATTTATTGCCCTAATAGGCCTGGTCAGGGACCTGCTCGGGCCGGAGCAAGAGGAAGAAGTGATTTCTTCCCCGGTATATAGTGTTTATATGCATGTGCTTCACATCTAGGCATCCGCCGTAAAATAAAGTCCCTTTACCTAATATCAATGTGCACGGGCACTACTTAGCATATATATATATACATTCGTTTTTGATGACATTATTTGCCATTTCTATTTTCAAGTTTATATCATTTATTTTGTTTTGGGACTATTTTGCTTTATTTATTTGTGTTCATACGCCATATACAAAATATCGTTATTACAGTACTCGTTACATTGATTATGTGATGTTTTGGGATTTTGTGATGTTTACGTACAAATTTTTAATTCAAATACAGTTTAAAGGTATTGATCAAATGAGAATGTTACACGTTCTCCATGCTTTCTTCTAGTGATTTCTACCCATTACTTTCATCAACATAAACTATTTGAGAGGGACTCACGTTTTTTGTCTGACATTGTTTTTGTACCAGTTATGGACACGGAGAAACCTGTATGTTCCAGTAATGGACATATTGTATAACTCAAAATAATTTAAATAATCACTGCTGATATTTCGAATATAACTAGTCAACATGATTATATGTTTAATGTTGTTCTTCGATTATCTGATTGTTTCATGGAATTTCACAGAGTGATCATTCCGAAGGTTCTGGGTTCGAAAACAGCTCTCAAACGTTCTTACTAAGGTTTTAACGTTTTTAAACTCAGTCCTAACAGGCCGACTCCTTCCCGCTTACTTTTACCTACCCTATCCCGGCCTGAGCCAAGACTCCTTGTGGCCATAAAAATGCAAATTCTAACTTGCCATGAATAGTGTCCAATATTAAAACAAATCATTTCATTGATGGGCATCTTCGCGTCCATCACTGAAAAAAATGGGACCAAGAAATTTCCTGATAAAATTATGGTCATGAAACGTAAATAATCTTTCCCAAGTTAAAATAAAACAATTAACAGAATTATGATTTCGCCCTCGGAGTTGCGGAGAGTTCATTTTCATGAGTTCAATTTCCCCTGAGAGCTGTTGAACGGAGTGGTTCAGAGCCCACCTTACCAAAACTGTAAGTCTCGTCCTTAGAAGCTCATCAGCTCGCTTAGGACGTTAATAACAACTCAATCAATCAAGGATTTTGATTTGAACTCAGTAATAAATAGTGAATGTACAGATCCAAGTTATAATTGATTTTGTCATTTAAATACTCGAAACAGAGACATTTTGTGATGGATAATAGAGCAGAACAACAAAAATAATCGTTATTGTAATTTCATGAATAAAAAACGAAAGCTCTTGCCTTAATCACTTGCTTAACAGAATGCATGGAAGAGTAGGTGCAAACATGGAACTAACTTCAGCATCATCTCAGAAATATCAGATGAAACCAATGACGAGCGAATACTATTCAGTAGCATCAGAACATACTATATTAAATTTTCCCATGTAGGAGAAATGATTACCGCCCTTAGGAAAATCGTTTTTTACAACTTTTCTCTTCAAGTGTCCATTACTGGTACACTGTTTACCTTTTATATGTATGTGGAAAGATGTATTATTTCTTAACCGAAATACTTCTTAAGTCCAATTGTAACACTATTTTTAAATTACTCCGCTGTCACTTGCTAGACACCAAAGACTTGTAAAAGAAGGTAGTCTGAGTAGCTACGCCATATTGGAAGAATAGAAGTCGAATATCTGCCATGTGTAGGTAAAATGTATTTAGGGCATTTTAACAAAGAGTCATGTTCGAGAATAAGAATTATGAAGGCTAAAAATTATCAAAAATATTGTATGTACAGGTAAGTAGAAATGTGTTAAAATTGGAAATCTAAGAAGAGTCTACCTCCGTAAATTAGGGGGTCATAGTCTTTACACTATTTTACATACAATCGAATCTCACAAAAAAATTAGATACACTTAAATTATCTCTCTACGATGGCCTGAAGACGGAGCAAGAACCGCTCCGAAAGGCGTAGTCAATTCATGTTGAAGCAACTACTTAAAAGCAGAGATTACAAACCATACTTTAAGGTGGGTCATAATAGTTGTATTTGAATTCAATTGAATTTTAGTTTATTTTGTTTAGGCAAGTTTGTCTCAGTCCGATAATTGATAAAATAAACTATTTTTTGTTTGTAAAATATAGAGCCGTTTCAAAAGGTCTAGCAAATTCATATTGAAGTAACTACTGAAAGAGTGATAATAGCTGGGTCCTTGAGCGTTTAAAATTCTCATATTTGAATTCGAATACTTCAGGAAATATGTATTGAAGGGAGAATAATTTCAAAACTTAGTTAAACTTAAGAACCAAAGTACATAACCAAGATATACATGATTAGACTAAAGAAGAAGAAAATATGAAGTAAAGAGAAACACAGAACATCAATCAGAAGAAAGAAATATGGATGATACCAGCTCGAATGCCCTCAGCGTCGCCACATCCGTACTCGCAAGTCTGTGAGCGTTTAAGGGAATTCTTATACGCATTAATTCCTTTAAGTGCCTCATTCACTGACCTTAATTTATCAATTCAACAAAGGTTATTTCTTCTAAATGTTCACAGAGCAGACATTAATAAATTGAAAATTTAAGTTTAAAATAATAACTTTAGAAAAGTTCCAGGTTTCTACTTGAATTCCAGATCTTTTCTAGATTCTGCAGGCCTAAACTTGAATTCCAGGCTATTTCCAGGTCAGTGGACACACTGATCATATCTCGTATGTTATCTTGTATTGCAAACTTCGTGACATACAAGTGGGCACAGATCTCTCAATCTATGATCTACCAACACAAAAAATATTCACGTGAAATTCGGATTGATTATGTTAGAGGTACTGACTAATATGATCATCCTGGCCTAGTAATATATAGGCCAGCTAAAGTGTTGTTATAATAATTATGACATTAACTTTTATGGATCAAATAAATCAGCAAGTATCATGTCAAATCATTTAAACACATTTCTAATTCTGGATTATGTTCCACTAATTTGATAGAACTTTTCCTGTGCCATTTATACGCAAGGCTTTCTGTAACCAAAGAAAACATTAAGAGGACGTGGAAAATAGGTTCAAATCCAGCTTATGTCCATTGTGACAGAGGTTAAGCCATCGTCTTGTTTTGTCGCACGAGGGCAGTTTCGAAATTATACTTGCTACATACCCTCCTTTCGTTCCTTGCCCACATGATATGCTCTGGGACGGATGTCATTTCTCACACATAAGACACATTTAGGACTTACATGGCCGTAACGGCTACGAAACGTTCATAAAGAAAAAGAAGGAAGAAAGACCGAAAAGAAGAAACTATGTTAAAGCGTTCCACTAAAGTATTCTAAGACTCACCCTGGTTCTATCTTAATAAGAAGTTCTTCAATAGACTGTAACAATGCAAAACGAACAAACGGAGTGATGTGCTTATAGAGATACTTGTCATCTGTGAAACCATCGAATCTGGAAAGAAATGCAAATATTTCTTTATTATAACAAATATTCATCAGGACAAAGTTTTCCTTTCATTCATAATTATCCTAGAAATCTTATTCTTAAGGCATTTTGACCAATAGTATTTAGTTTCCAGTAGACTGGCAGTTGAGAAAGTCAAGTGTTTAAGACTGACAACACTTTTTTCCCTTCCAAAGTTTGCAACACGATTTTGGACAAAGGCATATTTAATACGTACTTACTTACTTACTCTATGGCTTACGGAACTCGCAAGTTCATCGCCACAGTAACAAACGTTCTCCATAGGATTCTATCTTGTGCAAGATCAAGCCAGTTTCAATCACAAGCAACTACTTCACAACGATCCTTTCTAATATTATCCTCCCAACGGTCTCTTTCCCTCCGGCTTACCAACTACGATGGAATATAATCTTCAATTTTTCCCCCATCTGAGCTACAATGCCTGCCCATCTCAGTCGTCGCGATTTCATTATTCTAACATGGGTGAGTCGTAAAGTCCGTGAAACTCTTCATTATGCAGTCTTCTCCATTCCCCCAGTCATCTCGTCCCGTTTCGGCAAGTATATCTTTCTCAAGACCTTACTTTCAAACGCTCGTAATTTATGTTCATCTGCTAGGGCCGTACTTCAACTTTCGCAACAGTAAAGTATTACCGGCAGAATAACCGTTTTATATATTTTCAATTTTAACTTTCTCGATATTAATCGCGAGATTAGGAATTTCTGGACTGAGTAGAAACATTCGTTGCCCGATGGTAAGCGACTTTTTATTTCTTCCGTGACCTCGTTTTTGTTTGTTAAATATACTCCCACGTATTTACATTTGTTTACTTTCTCTATGTTCTCATTCTTAATTGTTATGTATCTACCCAGTGTTTCGTTTTTTTATTATGTATTTAGTTTTTTCTATGTTTACCTGTAGACCTATCTCATCGCACGCTTCTACTAAGACCTCAGTGGTACTTTGTTGTGCATCTATATCGTCCCCTACTGTATCATCCGCGTACACGAACAGTTGATTTAAGCCATTAAGTCCCTTTTTGTCCTCTTTTGTTTTTAGAATCGCATATTCTAACGCAAAGTTATACAGTAATGGCGGCAAAGCATTACCTTGTTTCAATCCGTTGCGAATCTCGAAACAATCTGACATCATATTACCTATCCGTACTCTGCTTAAGGGGTCACTGAGAGACATCCTCACTAGCTGAACAAGCTTTTTCGGAATTCCAAACTGTACCAGGATATTGTATAGTTTTTCCGTTTTGACAGCCATAGGTTTTCTTAAAATCAATGAATAATTGGTCAACAGTCCCATTGTATTCCCATTTCTTCTCTTAAGATTTGTCTCAAGGCGAAAATCTGGTCTAACGTGGATCTATTTCTTCTAAATTCACATTGGTGATCTCCAATTATTTCATCTATGTATACGCTTAGGCGAGTTATCAGGATATTACTCAATACTTTGTAAGATGTTGGGAGTAATGAGATTCCGCGGTAATTATTACAATCCAATTTATCGCATTTTTTATAAACCGGAATTATTACTGAGGTTTTTCGTCCCTTTGGAAGTTCTTCCAATCTCCATATAGCACTTATCAATTTATGAAGGTCCTTGATTAGTGCCGTTCCTACCGTTTTAATTAATTCTATTGTCTATTCCTGGCGACTTGAACCGACCGGGGAACTCAGTCAGGAGGCAGTGTGTTGTTGAACAGGGTCGTATGGAAGTGCGCTATGGAGAACACACAACTGCGAGTGATTCTTCTTTATGAATTCAAACTGAGGCATTCTACACAGCATGCCGCAAAAAACACTAACAGTGCAGATTTGAGACAGGAATGGCGAAAAATCGCACCATTCACCGTTGGTTTGTCTAACTTCGTTCCGGTGACACAACATTACAAAATGAACCCATGGGCACCTACCAATATCATGTTCATATGAGCTGCTCAGGAACACCGTGGAAACTTAACTCTTGGAAAATTGTTCGTGGTAATGAATGCACCATACCACTGCCAGTCGGCGGCTCCCTGCGATCGGCAAGGTGAAAAAGTTGGGACTCATGGCTGCCACATGAGTTGACACCGGCCAACAAGAATCACCGTTTCAAGGTATGTAGTTCTCTAGTATAAGGAAAGGAAAAAAAGGAAAGGTTTTCTGAATCGATTGTCACTTCAGATGAAAAATGGATCTGCTATGACAATCGTAAACGGTCGGCTGGATCGTAATCAACGTCCAGGACGGTGTCCTAAACCACCTCTACACCCACAGAAGATGTTGTTGCTGATGTGGTGAGAGTGATCCATTGTCTTTCTAAGGCGAAGTGCATCATTGCAAATCGTTACTGTGAAAATCCATGAAATGCACCGTAAACTTGTCCACAAGCATCCAGAAATGGTCGACAGACATGTCATGTTACATGACAATGCCCGCTCACACAACGCGCAAAAAACGGCGCAAGCTCACCATGAGTTCCAGTATGAAAGCCTCCCTCACCCGCCGTATTCCCCCAATCTCTCTCCCACTGACTACCACCTCTTCCAACATCTCGATCACTTCTTGGCAGGAAAGAACTTCGCTGATGATCGGGCGGTGCAACACGCACTTGAGGATTTCTTCACATTGCAGACTCCCGACTTCTTTCGCCACGAAATCCAATCGTTAGGTGAGCGATGGCAATGGTGTGTGGCTGCAGACGACTGCTGATTAACCGGGTAATGTATTGGGTTGGTGTAAATGAAATGTCAGCCCAAGGTGCGTCATGTACAAAGGAAAAAACATGAAAACTTATTTTGCTGGCTCATCAAAGCAGTCCCACACAATTGCCATCGCTAAGCTAAGAATGGGCTCTGTCGAACATTGCTGGATGCTTGTGGACAACTTTGCGGTGCATTTCATGGATTTTAGCACTGTAACGATCTGCTATGGTGGTTTTTCGCCTCGCCTGAAAAAGACATAATGGATCACTCTTACTGTTGACCACCATACCAGCAACACCACCTTCCGTTGGTGGAGAGGAGTTTGGCACAGTCTTGGATGCTGACCACGATCCAACAATTGTCCTGACCGTTACAACTGTAATAGCAGATCCATTTATCATCTGAAGTGACAATAGGGAAGGAGCCATCAGTCGGCAAGTGCACCCCTCCTCTGATCATTTGGGACATATATTTTTATATTACTTTCAGTCCATGGAAAATTTTGAACCATGTTCCCCCCCGTCTCCCCCAGAAATGGCTCTACTATAAAATCGCGGGCCTTTCTTTGTTAGCCTTTATAAGATCAGCAGGGATTTTATTGAAAGCGTAGATCTTTACGTTAACGGTCCTAGAGATTCCCCTAATTATCACAGGGCCATGAACAATACCTCGTTGGGAAGCTTATTTAACACAGATTCCAACGAGGTAACATGTATAGAGATCGTGCGCTATTTTTAGAAGAAAATGAAGAAGAAACCCCGCAAAAAATCGAAGAAAAAAAGAAACCAACATTTTCTTCAAATCGTGGAATGCTAGCAACACTTGCTACCATCGTAGCAGACAAAATCACTCTAATGTATACATTGGACATTGGTGTCAATAATATTCAAAAATCAAATACACTGGTGTAATAGAAAGCGAGATAAAAATTCGATACCCGTTAGTACTGAGGACCGCCCTGTATAAGGCTTTTTAAGGGTTGGAAATGATACTCGCGTTGATGGCTCTGATGATCTCCCTAATTAACACAGGATCAAGTCCATCAAAGTGAAGGTCAACGATTTTCTTGACTTTGCTGGCGGGCGTACATAAGTTCTACTAAATAACGGCTATTCTTTAGGTGTAGAGCCAGTTTGTTTCCTTGGGAACAAGCTATAAATTTTCTTTAGACTATGATGATGGAGATCCCTGGCTCCCCGACTACAATCGATGCAGAATACCTTCCCGGTTCCTCCTCACACTCAAGAGTACTGCACACCTCCAGACGGCCTGTTGACCGGTGTCAACCCATGTGGCAGCCATGAGTCCAACTTTTCACCCTATGGCCGTGGTATGGTGTATGCCAAACTCGTGTGCAATGGCACGAACGGTTTTCCGGAGACCCCTTCCATGGAGTTCCTCAGCAGCTCATTCGAACATGATGTTGGTCGGTGCCCACGGGGCTCATCTTTGCAATGTCGCCAGAACCAAACTAGACAAACCAACGGCGAATGGCGTGTTCGTTGGCCATTCCTGTCCCAAATGTGCACTGTTAATGTTTCTTGCGGCATGCCGTGTACAATGCCCCAGTTTGAATTCATAAAGAAATATCACTCGCAATTGTGTGTTCTCCATGGCGCACTTTCATAAGACCCTGTTCAACAAAACACTGCCTCCTGACTGTCTGGGTTCCCCAGCCTATTTGCTGGATGTATACTGAGTTTATGACGTTAGACGCGTGACCTCAGCCGATCACTGTGTTGTGTTGCTGAGGTGCGTTTCCCAGCAAGGGTCAAAGCGGTCATTTCATTCGCACCAACCCAAAAGCTTTCATCTTTCTTGGTCTTTGAACATGACGCACCTAGAGCGTGCGTACATCTTATTCGAACCAACCCAATATTTAAGCGAATAGGTCACAGCATGCAGTACGTGCAACAAGCGAGCTTTAACTTTCATTACAAAATTTGCTCACAAATGATAAGGAAGAAGGGAGAAAAAGAACAAAGTGCAATCGGGATTCAAAGAAACTGTTCTG
>JAGDQP010043903.1:0-16074 GCA_022664845.1 Lepisma saccharinum | reverse complement strand
AAATATCTGGTGTAGTAAAAAGTAATCCATTATTTTTGCATGACATTGAAGGCTTGACTTACCATAGTTAGAATGATCCGATTTAGGTCACATATGCGCCGTTTTGTTCGATAACGTGTTGCCATTTGGAAGGTAATATCATGATGCCTCTCTCATAGAAGCCCTTGTCCCTATTGGCAAAAAATTGAGACAGTCGATGTTCACAAGCCTCTCTTGACGCGAATTTTGCACCAGCAAACGTGTTCGCCATGGACAGGAACAGATGGTAATCACTCGGTGCCAGGTCCGGACTATAAGGTGGATGCATAAGAACCTCCCAACCAAGCTCCCGGAGCTTCTGGCGAGTCACTATCGATGTGTGTGGCCTGGCGTTGTCCTGGTGGAACACAATGCCTCTCCTATTGGCCAAAGCTGGCCGCTTCTGGGCGATTGCTGCCTTCAGACGGTCCAATTGTTGACAGTATAGTTCCGAGTTAAGGGTTTGGCCGTAGGGGAGCAGCTCATAGTAGATAATTCCCTGCCAATCCCACCAAACACACAGCAAAACCTTCCTGGCCGTCAATCCTGGCTTGGGCACCGTTTGCGCCGGCGCACCGCGCTTCGACCACGACCGTTTTCGCGTGACGTTGTCGTAAGTGATCCACTTTTCATCACCAGTCACCAACCGCTTCAGAAATGGGTCGCTTTTGTTGCGATTCAGCAGCGATTCGCAGATGGAAATTCGGTCCATGAGGTTTTTTTTGCGTTAACTCGTGTGGCACCTATACATCAAGCTTCTTTGTGTATCCAGCCTTATGCAAATGGTTCAACACGGTTTTTTGTGCAATGTTTAGCTCTTGGTCAATCGAAACAGTGCTTACATGACGGTCGGACGCGACAATGTCCATGATTTTATCGACATTTTCGACACTTGGCCTTTCAGTGCGTGGTACATCTTTGACGTCAAAATTACCGGCACGGAATCGACGAAACCAAAATTGCGCGTGATTGGCTGTTACAGTATCAGGACCATAAACACTATTTACATTTGCAGCCGCCTGGCTTGCGTTTTCGCCTTTATCGAAGAAAAACTGTAAAATATAGCGTATTTTCTCTTTGCTAGTGTCCAGTTTGACGCGCGCTCACACAACACTGAGTCAACTCATCACAACTATCTGAACAGTGTTTGTAGTACGCAATCTCATCGTTTGAACGCCATGTCGTTGAACCCGATCGGACTTATACAACGCGAGATACAGATCACTGAAGCCATCTATTGGCAAAATAATGGATTACTTTTTACTACACCAGATATTTGATAACAATAACCGCATCATAGAATTATCTTAAAATCACAAAGAATTAAGAAACCTCCAAAAATATAAAAGTCAAACGCAAACAACATTAAGGCAAACAGAATTAAAAAAAGAAAAATCTCCTTTAATTCCTTCCCCGGAGGCAGCATTCCAAGAACTGAAGAAACATTACCACGCTTAACGGCGATACTAATACGCTGCAATAGGAAAGGAGTGACGCGAGCATTGCCGGAAACAAGCCCAATGCGTTGTCCAACTTACTTTGATGAAATTGAAGCCCTCGGTGCTCCAAGTTCCCGCTTGACTCGATTGCAATAGCAATAAAGATAAATTTATCTAACAGGGTACTGTATTTTCTATATTTTTCGACCTCTCGACGGGAAGCAACACCACCAGCTCGCAAAGATGAATGATGAAGATTCAAGAGGGCAAACTTATCAACACAAGTAAAATCCCACAATAAAGATCTTCCTCTTTTCCAAGGCACTAGGGTCATACCGACAGGTCTGTTATCATCGGAACGACTACATCCAGATACCATCGGTAGGACTACGATAATTTATTTGCTTCAGTGTTAGCAACAATGAATGAGTGTTTTTGATTTCCAACTGCTTTGGAGGTAAACATTAGAATGTGGTGGTTAGTCCTTCTAGGTCCTAAACAAAGGCAGGCAGGCAGGCACAGAGAAGAGTAACTTTTACACACGATCCTCAGTCCTCACATGAACTCTGACACCACAAAAATTAATAGCATTATTTTTGCCACGGTCGTAAGCACTGAATAATGCACTTCCATTGGCTAATTTTAATTTGTACTGACAATACAAGTGCCTTAATTTAGGTCCCCTGATAGCGTAGCAAAGAGAATAATCCCGCTCAATTTGTATGACAGCCTGTTCGTGTCCAAAAATAAATCTCAGTAACTATAAGCTGTACAGAGGTTGTTGAAGTGTCGTTGGAAATTTCTTGGCTAGTCTAGCTCAAAGCTGAAAGGACATTCTTGATTGGTGCAAGGAACGGTGACACCCGCAGTAACTTTTTATGTGTTTAATATTTTGTATGCCAAGTTTTATGTGTATACGTCTTGAGTAGGGAATCATTTAAAAATAATATAAATAGGTTTGTAACACTGACTTGGGGGCTTGCAGATGGTACACGCACAGTATATTTTTGTGGTAAATAACTTATGCCAAGTTTGGCGCTGCTACGTCTAACGTAATGCAAGCAATTGACAATTTTCAATCTTAAAGAAACCGAGTTAGCCACACTGACAACTGGAGTGTTTGGGAATGGGATACTCCCAGAACTTTTGTATTGTATTCAATAATGTTTTCGCCAAGTTTAATGCAAATGGAAGCAATTTGCAGATGGACGCTAACGGAATGGAAGCAATTTGAAAAAAATATGTTTAGAGAAATGGGTTGGCAACACTGAGCAACTGGTTCTGGTAGCTTTGAATTTGCCTGACCAAGAGCTTTCCAACGGCATCTCAATCACCTTTCTACACCTTTTCGTTCCTAAGGTTTAATTTTTGGATACGGACTGATGGCATGGGCATTAAGCCCCCCCCCCCTCCCCCAGTCATTTCAGAATGACTTATAAGTTTTCATTCTAAACGATAGCTTTTAAAATGTTGCCCCAGGGTCTCTCTCCTAAATCCACTCATGACGGGTGGTAAGACGAACTGAGCGAGATTATAGTTCCCTTTCTGTTAGCTACACTATCAAGGGGACCTAATAAGACATTTGTGAATTGTGTTGCCAGTATAAATTAAATTTTGATAAATCACAAAACAAGCACATTATTCACTGCTTATGGCAGAGACAAAACGCGATTTATTTTTGTGATGTCACGGCTTGTAACCAATCACTGAAGTATTCTCTCGTGTCGCCACCTTTCGCCAGTAATAAATAACATTGGGTCGTAAGAAATATGAGTGTCAATTATTGTTCAGTTCCGTCAACTGTATACCGCTGAAACAAATAACATTTCTTTTATCTGTTAGATAGTTATATATATCTACATATATATATTCTGATCAACAACTTAGATTTTTTTGTCAGTTTCATAGACAATTACTGAGGAACAATTTGCTTTAAATACCATTTCCACGGAATTTATCAAGAAAGTACTTGCAAAGTAAACTCCTGTGGAAACGTTGAATTGGATTCTTATCTGAGGAATCTTGTTATTAATAGTGTCCAGAGAATATTTACTCATTAATGCAATGGAGATTTCTGGAAGTCTCAAATTACTCTAAAATCTTAATATGTTTCTAGTTTTTCTATTAACCAATGATAATTTCAAATCATAATAAGTGACATCTCGTTTCAATGCCGATGAATTAAATTACTCGGTTCATATTTTCGTTTATTTAATTATATTTTTTGTGCATGGAACAATTCAAAAGTTGAGCTTGAAGCTTTACTGATCATCTATTATTTCTGCCACATTACATATACGTAATATATTAAACATTCCATTTTTTAGTCATATAACACAATCGTTTTAACAATTACTAAGACAATATTAGATATATTTTATATAAGTACTTAATAATGCAGTAGTCATATTTTCGACAAGACTGACATTTCTTGCCAGCATGTGCACGGGAAATAGACAGAAACAACACTAAACATCATAACAAGTATGTCGATATACTTACGATGAGGAATTTCACAGTCGAAATGGATGGAACTATCAACATCAGGGATTCCGCCAGGATTTTTTGGGGGGTTTGTAAAGTCAAAATTTGGAGGGTGTAAATGGAGTTTTGCAGTTTCGATTTTGACAAAAAGAATAAAGTTGGTGGGTGTTGTCGAGAATTGGGGGGGGGGGAGGGGATGACATCCCCAACACATTCTGACGGAATCACTGATCAACATGAACTTCGAATCCGAACCGAAATGATTGTAGATGCGAAGCGAGTGGGGCACTCAAGAACAGAGAAAACACCGATCTTCAACGTTTCTCACACATGAGTATGAGTAGTAACAGTAGAATTTGGCGACTTGCAAACATTTTAATCACTCAGAAAATTACACTTATTGTAGGTAGATGGTTGTTAACGTTCTGGTGAAATGTGCTTTTTAACGCAGCAAATATTCGCAAAATTTCGATATTTTGTTTCCATCCACGAATTCTGAGCTCAAGTCAAGAAAGTACAGAATTTTTATTCATTTATTCACAGACATAATGCCTAAACGAAATGAAAAGAAATTAGTCTTAAATAATGTATCATAAGACTCGCGTAACACGGAGAATACTAGAATGTATTGCACTAAAATATCCATAAAGAGAAGCAAATTTGCAAACATGTTTTTACCATCTACCGGGAAAAATACGAACTACATGATCATTGATCGTACAAGGTTTACCTCTAAAGTTTTAAAACAGCATTGGATTATCATGTTTAGACACTCACGAAATTTTACGTTATATTAACTATATTTTTAACATTTTCATTCACGAAATTTAAACACCCTTATTCAGGAAGTTATATTATCCTTAGTCGTGAGTTTCAAGCGACTACGTCATACCCAGAGTCACTAGTCATCATGGTGAAAGCAGTGACCACCAAGAACTTATAGAAGTGAAGGTGGTATTGTTACCGGAAGTGGAGACGAAAAATATGGTGAAAATCCTAGCGGAATATGTTCACTTTCACAAAAGTACATATAGTAGAGAAATACCTTAAGAAAAAGGTTCTAGTGTGACCAGATTAAATCAGGCAAATAAATCGGAGCTGCTGAACTCAAATCTTGAATTAGTATCTCTCTGTGTAGTTTCGTTAAGGCGCAAGCCTGCTTTAGCAGACAAACAAATAAAACAAAATTACAAGGGGACTCGAAAAGTTGGGATGCTGATAAAACACAGGACGACATTTTATGTATTCTGAACATTAGAAACAATATTTGATAGTATGTGTCCGTTGGTATCGAATTGGTAATTTTTGATAACTTTGCCATATGTACATGAAACTGTCACATATGTTTATCACTAGTAAGTTATAAGAGTCAAGGGTACAATATGGTATTTTTGGGATACTTTTTCAATATGGTGATCAGAGTGAACAACCCATAATGTTCATAACTGTACATCCACTGTTCTTAAGTAGCTGCGGACTCAGGTTTTGGTTGCAATTATCTCGACGAAGTCGAACAACATTTTTGGCATTGATAAAAAAATTCAACTTGTAATGTGACTGCTTTGAACGATGTTTGACAAAGTTGCCACTTAATGGTTAACTTGTAATGGTGATGCACCCTTTTCAGTGGAATAAATTGCTCTTGACAGAAATAACGAGAATTACATACAAAGAAAATCGTTTTCAAAAATAATGTCCAAATTCGTCACATGAGAGCTAAAGGTGATTAAGTTACCTCAGCTGAGTTGAATACAGCTTTAACCAAATGGAGACTTTAATTGAAGAAGGAGCTGTAAATTTAAAACAATATACAAGGTACAGTTACTTACAAAACTAAATGCAGGTTGGAGTTGTAAGAAATAATAGTTCTTTCTTCCAGAAAATGTGTTTCACTGTACGCCTAACAGTTAGACAACCACCAAGACAGTACAAATATGTGCCAAAACATCACATGCCAAGATATTCCTCCATTTGGAGGAAGATAGGTTGAGTTCAGGAACATCATTTAGAGAACCACGAGATTAATAGGCAGAAAACTTGTCTTGTTCAAACACACACACACACACAAAGAGAGAGAGAGAGGGGGGGGGATAAAATAATAGAATTTTCAAATAATTCAGTTTTAAATTTAGAAACACAAACAGTTATTCTTACCCTCTCCGAGAGAGAGAAAATTGACAGTTACACACATAACCTAACAAAACAGACAGAACTAAGGGAAGAGACAAGCGCGATATGATCTAACAAAGGACACCAGCGAACTCGGACACGAGAAACCGGATGAAAGTTTATACAGGAACTAATTGCAGGTCGCTGAATCCAGTGGTGATAGTCGTTTCCATGCAAAATCACGCAGTCAAGCAGTAACGGCGCCAGCTCATGGATGATAGGCCAATGTTCTAGAGAAGAGCTGAGAAGAAACGGGAAAATTGAAATGCGGAATGTAGTAAATATGATTGACGATTGAGTCTACAATATGTAGAAGCACATGAGAATGCCGTATGTGAATCACAGTGTTGCCAAGTTAGTCAAGAGTGTGTGTGAAAATGGGAATGAAAGAAAGTGTCAAAAGAATGCGAAGTAGTGGAATACATAAAGTTCCCGACACAGTAGTCGGGAATGAGGTTTGTCATGTTATAAAACAGTGTTGCTAACTGCATAAAGGATAAAAGAGGTAATAAACGTACGTTGGAAGCAAAAACAAAGACCTGCAATCAGACAAGAAAAGCGGGAGTGAATCAGCAGGCACAGAACGAAAGAGTGGTGTTACAGATTGCCATGTAATACGCTGCATCTGGTGACAGGCGCCATCGTTGTGGACGGACATGAAGTGTAACAAAGCAGTACCGAGACAAGAAATCATTATTATCAGACCAAGAGAAACATGGAACCGGCGAGGCGACGGTGATACCAGTAAAATGATACAATACGGAAGAACATGAAAGTACATTATGCTGCTACACTGACCGGAAAGTGTGCACGAACAAGTTAATTCTTAAAGTGTAGATGTGGGTTGGCAAGGAAGTGGTCAAAGCTCAGATACAGTGTACAATATGCACATTTGACCATCGCTACGGACTCACAGTCAGCATCACCTGTGCATGGTAACAATCCTATGTCAAATGCGACACTAATGACATTATGAAATAACAATATGACTGAACCGATGTCGTACCCGGCCTTTTGCCAAGCATACTGCAACATAGGCTTGCAGATCGGTGCGGAAAGTTGATTGTAGATCACAAAGCGCAGCTTGATAATGAAATAACGATCGTGTAAATTCGCCTGAGGTTTGTCACATTGGAGCCGTACGAAATCAACGATCCGCCGGAAATAGAGCTTGTATTGCCGAATACAACTGGCAGATAGCGCCTGTCACCAGACGCAGCGTATTACATGGCAATCTGTAACACCACTCTTTCTTTCTGTGCCTGGTGATTCACTCCCGCTTTTCTTGTCTGATTGCAGGTCTTTGCTTTTGCTTCTAACGTACGTTTATTACCTCTTTTATCCTTTATGCAGTTAGCAACACTGTTTTATAACATGACAAAACCTCATTCCCGACTACTGTGTCGGGTTCTTTATGTATTCCACTACTTCGCATTCTTTTGACACTTTCTTTCATTCCCATTTTCACGCATTCTTTTGACTGAGTTGGCAACACTGTGATTCACATACGGCATTCTCATGTGCTTCTGCATATTGTACACTCAATCGTTAATCATATTTACTACATTCCGCATTTCAATTTTCCCGTTTCTTCTCAGCTCTTCTCTAGAACATTGGCCTATCACCCATGAGCTGGCGCCGTTAATGCTTGATTGCGTGATTTTGCATGGAAACGACTATCACCAGTGGATTCAGCGACCTGCAATTAGTTCCTGTAGAAACTTTCATTCGGTTTCTCCTGTCCGAGTTCGCGGGTGTCCATTGTAAGAATGAAAAAAAAAACGAGGGAAAGTATAATTAATCATTAAACAATTTCATTGGTGTATTAACGATCACAAACATAATTATGAATCTCTCGACTGTTCAATGATACATTTTACAGGCAGGGAATCATTCTCATCCAAGTATATTTTTTAAAAAGTAGTGGCTTAACTGCGAAGTAATTAGGGGCGAAGGGGGTAGTTGTCCCCCCACTTTTTCGAACCATTCGACTAGAAATTGCGCATTGAAAAGCGTAAAAGGAAAAGGGGGAATTACTTCCTGATTTTGGAATAATTTTTCACCCACTGACCATGCTAGCAAAATAATCAACTTATTAAGATTTCATGTCATTATTTTATCGATTCTTATCAGATGTTACAAAATTATTATAATCTTTTCACCCTTGTTCAGCTGCAGCCGTTGAATAATTCTAAAAGTTGAGAACTGTCACGAAGTAAAGTTCGTTAAATAAAAATGTTTGACATTTGCTACTGGCCATTTGTTGAATGTGAATGGTTATTTATTGCCCCTAGGGATCTTTGGCTTAGTCCAGGATAGGGTATGGAAAAGGATGTGACGAGAAGTCGGCCAGATTGAAAGGAACCATTCCAAGCATTTGCCTGTGCGACTGAGGGAAAAATCATGCTTGTTTCTGGTGCGTTAAGCCTACTATAAGCTGAGCATTCACATTCTGTTTCAATACAAATTTTGAAAAACAAAATATTGGTTAATAAAAATGCAGAAAGTCAATGGAGCGCCGGAGAATCGAAGCCGCGTCCTCCAGTTGCACGTCGCATGCCAGCGATGATCTGCCATTAAACTGTAGCCGCAACGACCTATTTCTTTTACATATTTGATACTCCTTTGACCTGGAATTCCAGAAAAAGTCTTCAATTAAAATCTTTACATAGAGCGGAGCGACGTGGCATTGCATATTAGCACTGATTGGATGGTTCAGCTGAGGTCAGAGGAATATCAAATACACGGAGAAATCGGTCGATGGGACGATAATTTAATAATAGGTCATCGGTTATCTGACATGCAACTAGTGGTGCTGTATTCCAATTTTGGTCGCTGAATTGACTGACGTATCACTGCATTCTCAACATGTTACTATATAGAGGTGTAAGGAAGTGAATTATTTAGTATTGTATTGCATGGGATTCTACAGTATATTAAAATGATAATATTTATTTATTCTGAAATATGTTTACTGTTTTTGTGTACTCCGTTTTTATCCATTTCTTCTGAGAGTTTTGTGGTTTCTATGAAATTCTAGTAGTCACTTTGAGTTAATAGTGTTGCTTATTTGACAATAACAGATGATAAAAATCAAAACATAGTTTATTAAATTAGGACTCGGATACTCATGTGCTTAAATTATCAAAATTATGTAATTATGATAGCAAGCACCTCCTTGGAATTAGTATTTAGCAATTTAAGGAGTAATGCGCCTGCGCGAGAATACCCCTTCCTAACAGGACATTCTATGTTTAGTCACTATTCCTTTTAGTATTTTTCCCAACTACCTTTTTCCTTTCGCGTGTGCAATAAAAAACACCGAACCTGTATTACCTATCTCCACTTGCCCTTGGTCACTAATTTTATTAAATCTCCAGTGTATATACAGAAGAAAAGAAACAAAAATATTTTTATTTGGAAATTGTAAATTTAGCCAGGCTAAGATTCGATCCCAGAATCTCAGGATCAACTTTCCGATACGTTAACAATTATACAAAGCTACACAGTAAAAAATAGCTGTGTTAATTCAACACAGTGCGGTGTCACAGCGTGACTACCAGTTTTTGTGTGTTAAATCAACACAACACACGGTACTGATTTCGGTGCTGCGAAAGAAGTTAAAGCTGCAGCAAGATTTGAACATGGGTTATTGAACTAGAATTCCAGTATCTTACCGTCTGAGCTAAATCGCCAGACAGAAATAACACTAGATTCAAACAGTATAGACGATAACAAAATGTTGCTGAACCCCAAACACAAACAAAGTTACTCTCACGACTTATGCCATGATTTAATCACTTTTCCATTTGTCATTTCGGGATCAAAATTCCCATTTATTGAGAATATGTTTAATTCTTTATGAAAGCAAGCGCAACATTTGACATGTTGCTACAAGTTATTACCATAAGATAGCTGGTCAAGTGTTTGGCTGTAGCCATCTTGCTTGCTTTCATAGAAATGGAATGTTCTCAATGAATGGAAATTCTGTTTCCCAATTGACAAATAGCAAGTGATTAAAACATGGAATAAGTCGTGCAAGTAACTTAGTTATTTTGGGGGTTCGGCAACATATATTTCATCCCCTATAGTGTTTGAATCTATAGTGTAGTCGTTTAATTCCAATGTTCTGCAACAAATATAGATTGCATGCATCTAGTGCTTTTTCTGTCTGACAATTTGGCAAAGTCGGTAAGACGTCCGTCTTTAACCGTACAACCCATGTTCAAATCTCGCTACAGCCGTACCTTTTTTTTCCCAGTACCGAAATCACCACCGTGTGTTGTGTTGATTTAACACACAAAACCTGGTAGTCACGCTGGGACACCGTATTGTGTTGAATTAACACAGCTATTTTTTTGCAATGTAACAACACTCGGCAACGAGCTACGTCTCCTTAATCGCCAACATGACTGACCCATCCTAGTGGAAAATCGCATACAATACAAAAAGGTAGTTGGGGGAAAAAATCTTGTCCGCGGGACGACTTGGCATTATCAAATAGTCAAGTGCTTCTCAAGAATCCCGTGTGTAGTCATTGCAACGACTCTGCATATGACCCTCAATCTGGTGGTGTTTTAATAAGATAAATTTTGGCAATATCTTCTCAGCTTTGAAACTAGCTCATGGTTAAGGCGTTTGTTTTCTAATTTAACGCAAAAATAATATGGGTTCGAGTCCTGAACGGGTTAAGAATACCTTTCCTGCTCGTCAATAAGATAATAGTTACTTCTTTTCATGAAATGACTGAAGCGTAGAATTTGCGAGCAAGCTTCAATGATTTTTATACTATTACGTCAAATTGAGTGTAGCCTTGCAAAAGTTTCTAAGTAGATGGTGAATAAGGTTTTCCCACGCAATTGACGTTTTCTTCTTCTGGTTCTGACAAATACGATCTTAGTACGTAGGGAACTAAGTCCGATGAAGTATAATGGTTAAGATGTTGGACTTTCAGGCTATAAATCTAGGTTCAATGCCCAGTCTATTCGCGACTTTTTAAAAAATATACTTGTATGAGAATGATACCCTGACTGCGAAATGTTAGCCATTGGAAAGTCGAGAGATTAATAAATATGTTTGTGATCTTATTACATCAATGAAATTGTTTTATGATTAATATCATTTTCCCTCGTGTTTTCTTTCTTAGATCATATCGTGCATGTCTATTTCTTTAGTTCTCCCTCTTTCTCTCTGGTTTGTTAGGTTATGTGTGTAAGGGTATTTTTTTTCTCTGTCTCTCTCTTTCTGTCTCGGATAGAGTAAGAATAAGTATTTGTGTTCCTAAATAGAAAAGTAAATTCTTTGAAAATGCTATTCTTTTATCCTCCCTCTGTCTCTCTCTCCCTCTGTGTGTGTGTTTGTATTTGAACAAGACAGGATTTCTGCCTATCTATCTCGTGATTCTCTCAATGTTGCTCAAGGACTAAATCTTTCTTACTCCAAATGGAGGAATATGCTGTCATTCCATGTTTTAGCGCACATTTGTACTGACATGTTGGTTGTTTAACTATTAGGCGTACAGTGAAACAATTCTCATGGAGAAAATCGCTTCTATTTCTTATACGTCCAACCTCCATTTACTGTTGTACGTGTCTGTACAAGGATGCTCATTCCTCTCGTTAGAAATGGCACAACAACATTAAAAAAGAGTTTAGATGTTACAAACAGTAGCGAAAAGATGAGCCATAAATTTTTCTTTACGGTCACAACAGGACATAAAATGGCCTCTAACGATACACGTTTTATGTATCTTTAGCTTTCTGTGTGATTACTACTTCATTTTATCTCTTCTATGGCAGCGAAGAAGATAAGGATATGAAAGTCATAAAGATAAGAAATTCATTATTTTATTCATCAACGAAAATTATTTTCTTTTTATCAATATTCTTCAAGTTCTTTGACAGTATCATGGGAAAATGATCATTTGATACTAAATTTAGAACACGATATTTTCTTTCGTTTTCATTTCATCTCTGATTTCCATAATTTGGTCTATTTTCTTACTGCGAGCTGTACCTAACGATACTAGAGTGATCGATTAGTGTCAAAAATTAGATGCCAGAACAAACGTTTAATTTTGATCTTCTACTTCCTGTCTAAACCAATATGCACAAAATTTTCAGTTCCAACTCGGCTCTTTGCGCTTGTTATCTCTGTCTTTCTTTTCAGTTTATGTCTTAGTTTTTAAGTTATGCGTGTACTGGAATGTTCATATAAAAGTATATCTGTAAATATTATGGTAAACGTCCCTGGAATTAGTACTAACCAGTTATTGGTACTCCCAATAATTTTCTTTTAAAATAAAGGGTAGAAAATAATTAGGCAAAAGTGATATTGTTTCTGACACGTTGCTTATTGTTTCTTTAATGACTTCTGCACATAAAACAACAATCTTTTTTATAGGTCGTGGTTAAGCTGAAAATTTCAAGAAGGCTTCATTAAGTTACACATTTAACCTATCTAAATCTATCAGATATGTTAAGGATTTCACTTTCATTTTTCTCTAGTTATTTATTGTAGGGTTTTTCTTCTCCAACAACTAGAAGGATGCTTAGAGACCACTTAGCATGCATCACTATGTAAATTATACAAACTACTTGTTGCTATTAGTGGGGTGTCAATAACTGGTACACTATTTTACCTAGTGTTGCCCACGAGACGAGTTTTAGTCTGTCTCTTCTCGAAAAGATGTATAATTGCATTACTAGAGCTCTGTCTCGTTGTCTATAGCTATTTCTCTTTTCCGTCTCGTCTCGTGGCAACACTAATTTTACCACAGTGCCCATTTATTCACTGTACAGTTAATTTTTGGGAAGTATCTAAGAGTTTACTAAAGCGTAACAGTTAGCATGAACAGAAAACTAAAGACGGGATAGATCTGCACTTCAAGTTTCAAAACGACACTGGTCTAAAAATACCAATAACTGGTGCGTTTATCCTATTTACGTTCTTTGCAAGAATTAAGGCACAAATAGAAAATGGGTTGCACAACAATAGCAAGCGTAAATACTGAAAATGTTATCCATATTGGTATTGACTGAGTTTTGACGATCGTGAGAAACTTTTCCCTACTGCTCACTGATTTCATACATTGATTAAATTTTTAATGGCATCGATCAGTCCAGTATCGCTTTTAGATAGAGGTCAATGTTCAGTGATCTTTTCACAACTCTTTTCAATGATGTAATACTTAGCAATCATAAAGTTAGACGAAAGATCCTGGGAATATATGATAGTAATACATTTCTATAATAATATTAACATTATTTCAATAATTATCAATGTATGTCACGTTTCGTTTTAATTGAAAATAAACCACGTTTGAGATTGGATATTAGAAAATAAATGACTAAGAATTTTCATCTTGACAAGCGCACATAATCACTTTTCTTCATAATAAGAAATTTCACTTCTAAAATGTCATCAAATAAAGAGAAAATGCCTTTTTCCTGAGAACGTATGATAATAATATTAGTTTGGACACAAAGTGGCAGAATTTACATCAAAGGATTTTTGTGTCAGAAAAAAGCTTCTCTCTTTCTTTTCATCTTATGATGTGTCACGTCACTTAATTGACATTATTGACGTATAACTTTTATAAAGTGGGTTAAACCTTCATCTCCGGTTTGTATGATGTGTCATGATTACAGCTTATATCTTCAAGACAGGATGGTTTCTTTAATATTTTTTTCCGTGAAGAGGGTTCATTAGATTATCCTAAAGAATCGTTTTAGTATCATTTATATCCGTTAGATGTCAGCGATTGCATTGGTTACAGATTGTTGGATGCGATGTCATTTTTTATTCAAGTTTTTCCACTGCGTTAAAAGGATTAAAGCAAAGTCGTTGAATTTGCACACGTCAGATTCTACAAACTCGTTTCATAATTATCTTCAAAATTATTGTCTTTCTATAAGCTTATTTTTACTTATTTTAATTCTACATAATTTTATAAGTACAGTACTCTTGAGTAGAATGATTAAGTAACAATATTTTATTTTTATGTGATGAACGGTTGAAAAAGAATAAAGACGTAAGCCTATTAATTCCTTTCAGCATTCTTATCATGAAATCAATCCACACTATTATAAACACCCAATCCTTAAAAAATACAAATCACTCACAGCTACACTATAGGGCAATCATGAATGTCATCTCGGAGTTCCAGTCGAAAAGGATTGTCAGAAATTGTGAGAGCAAAGTAAAAAGAATGAAGTATTTAGTTCAATGATCTTTGGTGCAATATTACCATCATCTAGTTTAGGCACTATCACCTATTATTATTATTATCATTATTAGCGGTAATAGTAGTAGTAATTGCAGTAGAGCATCCGCCATTGTGTACATCAGCAGAAAGTACTGTGAAAACTTATTCAACTGCTCTGTTCGACTGTCAATAACTTTCAACTCAGAAAATACTGGGTCTAAGAAGGTATTTCGGTGTCGTTGGAAAGGTCTCGCTGAGACGAATTCAAAGCCGTATATATCGTACCCATTGCAGGGGAGAAATTTATAATTTAGGAACAATTAGGAATATGAAGGTGTTTGAAGTGTCACTGGATAGGTCTCTGCAGGACGAGTTGAAATCCGAATTTTGATAATCTAGATCACAGGGACTGGTCCCTCGATATGGAGGGGATTTTCAACTCAGGAACTACTAGGCCTAGGAAGGTGGCTGAGGTGTCGTTGAATAGGTCTTGCCTCAATTGTCTCATCGGAACATTGATCATCCAAATAGGTCGCATATGATTATATTTATTATGCACAGTCCCCCAAATGGTCTCCGTCTGAGTTGTCTAAGATTTTGAGTAACAATGGTGCAACCCCCTTATAAATAATTAATTAAAAGTTGGTTTTATCGTTGCCCAGAAAGAAGCAAGTTGGAACAAGTTCTTTTCTCATCAACAAAGAGCAGAGTATTAGAACGACTGAGTCATCTACCGTTAGTTTTTTAGAAAATTTATTATCTTTAGTTAGAAATTATTAGTAATAATTTGAAATATGATGTCCCTTGACAAACACACTTCCTGCGGCACGGAAATAGAGGCTACCATTTTGGCATTAGTATGCTGAAACTGACGAAACCCGAAGACTTCAATCAATACACCAGCAGCAGGATTCATTCTTGCTTGCTTCCCCAGCTTCGTTTTGAATTGCTCGACTATAACATTAGAAATGTTTTAAATATTACAGAAACTGTGAATTAAAATCCTAATTCTCCCATAATTCCCTAACAAATGGCAACCTTTGGTCTCATGACTGGAGTGTTTTGATCCCCACTCGCAGGCAACGCTGATTCAGTGACTATACCGGTACGGTAGCAACTCTACCTGCTCTGTAGTGTGTCTTTATTCTTACCGACTGTGAGCACCAGACAAAATAATGATGTCGTCACAGAGGATCGAGTTGGCAAACACTTGTCCAGAATAAACTTTCAACCTCTACCACTAGAGTATAATTCTAAGCAAGGGAGAAACAATGATGTATGAACCTTAAGAATCCATTCTCTTATAATAGACCCTATGGAGCTCATAATCGATCGTCTATGGCAAGTTACTAAATTTATTATTCCCTCATGGAATCGCTTTAAAGTGAAAAGATAAATCTCTACTTCCCCGCCCAAAGAAATGTGGAAAATTTCACTAAAATAGAGAAAAAGAGTTGGAGGAAAGAATTTATCAGAAAAGCATAAATTAGTTGAACGACAAAAGTTGGAAGAACGGAAATAATAAAAGAAGGATAAAGAAATAAGGAACCTAATGACTTCAGAATGGTTGTGGTCTATTTTCTTTCTTCTGAGATAAGAAAATGAGAGTTCCCATTAGGGTTATTTTTTTGGAAGGTTATTCGATTAAATAAGTTTTGGAAATTTATGAGCGGGAATTTCACAAGAAACATTATTTTCTTTACATTTTCATATCTACATCACGTGTAACCGAAATTATACGTGTGTTTACAAAAGTAG
>JAGDQP010043901.1:5780-16074 GCA_022664845.1 Lepisma saccharinum | reverse complement strand
ACAGCGTATTCATTTGACACATACGTCATTTTGTTCGTCTGACATTAAACTACAAACACACACAAGTTGAGTCCGCCAACCACTAGCGTCTTCGTTTTATCGTTCAGTGATCATGTCGAAGTTTGTGCCTGAAAAAGAACTTTTGCGGCACGCATTGCTTTTCTTATTTAATCAAAAGAAAAAGGCTGTTGAAAGTCATCGTGTGCTGGTAGAAACATATGGTGAACACGCTCCATCGATTAAAACATGTGAGACATGGTTTCGACAATTTAAAAGTGTTGATTTCAATGTGAAAGACAGTGCGCGCTCTGGTAGACCACAAAAGTGCGAAAACGAGCAATTACAGGTGTTATTGGAGGATGACCCAACTCAAACTCAACAGCAATTGGCAAAAGCATTAAATGTGTCACAAGAAATAATCAGCAGACGTTTACGAGCAATGGGGAAGATAAATAAACTGGATAAATGGGTCCCACACGATTTGAATGAACATCAAATGGAAAATCGCAAAGTCACTTGTGAAATGCTGCTGCAACGCCACGAAAGAAAATCCTTTCGGTATCGAATTGTGACCGGTGACAAAAAATGGATTTATTTCGAAAACCCGAAGCGGAAAAAATCGTGGCTTTCACCTGGCGAAGCCGGTCCTTCAACACCAAGGCCAAATCGCTTCGGCAAGAAGACCATGCTTTGTGTGTGGTGGGACCAGAGCGGTATTGTGTATTATGAACTCTTGAAGCCCGGCGAAACCGTTAATGCACAACGCTATCGCCAACAAATGATTAATTTAAATCACGCATTGATCGAAAGACGACCGGAATGGGGTGGCTGATTAGACCACGTCTTAGTGCTATTAAAGATAAAGCCTTTAGTCACGTCACTGTAGTTTATCACAATACAAAAACGAAGCTATACTTTTTTCTCCCCTGGCAAGAGCTCGGTTGAGCGCCGATTCTGTATCCCACTGACTGTAACGTTTGTCTCTGTACTGGACTTATACGTGTAAAAGAAGTCAGCGGAGGAAGCGGATAATGTTTGATCGAAACTTCAACATTGTCCAATTAGATTTGTGCAAAATTCGAAGGCAGTGCTCACTAAGTGTGTTTATCTTGCTGAACGTCCTGCATTGCTTAACAAGTAAGCCCAATTTCTAGACTTCCAGTGAATACCCACAAGTTCTTCACATGAACATCTATTATATAGTCATCCAATTAACGTCCGCAATATCCTTCGCATGGACATCCAGTAGATGTTCACAATATCCTCCTCAGGAACTTCCGTTTTATGGAAGTCCACCCACAATGTCCTTCTCATGGACGGAACGGGCGCAGACAATAGTGCTGTTACCGCCCATACAATGAACTTTATACTACATTGACATAGATTTTCTGTACGTCCACAATGTCCTTCTTAGGGACATACATTTTATGGACACCAGTGAACGCTCACAATGCTCTTAGGGACATATATTTTTTTTGTATATCCATTGGACATCCACAATGTCCTCCGCGGGACATCCAATGGACCACCACGAAGTCATTTTTAGAGATATCCACTATCCGTACGTCCGATGGACGTCCATGTCCATAAAATAGACGTACTAGCACATATGAACGTCATTTTCTGTTAGTATCTATTACACTTAAAGTACTTAAATGGGTTGTTTACAGATATTTTGTTCATGCGCTTAAAACAGCCCGCGCCAAGTTGTATCATAGGCAAGAAGTGAACAATGGTATTGTAGGATTCTTCTAATAATTTTCTATTAAATGAAACTTACAAGGAGACTGTCAATGAGATTATATCGATACCTACCCTGTAATTTTTCTAGGAGAATCTACGTTCTAGAGAAAAGTAATATACAAAAGAATTAACTGTCCGTATTAACCGAAAGGTACCAAGATAGGGACTGGATTATTAGTCGAAGTGTACAAAAAGTGCATTTTTTATGATTCAATCAACAGAAGTCACTTTTGCTTCCCTTTCGTCTTACCTGGACGCCCAAAATTCAGATTTTGTTTGAAAATAGGCAAACTTATATGAATTTTACAAAAAAAATATTTTCTGGGGATCCAGACCCCTAAATACGTCCCTCGCGAGGGATGCTGCACTGTGCGAGGTGACGCTAGAATTCGACAGTGTTTCATTCCAAGACGAAAGTGAAACAGAAGTGACATTTGTTGATTTGTCTTGATATAGGCTAGTTTTCCTTCCAGTTCGTCGTCGTTAAACAGTCCCTAACCTGCCCGTGGATTCTTGTGTGTTAAGCGAATTCACGACGGATTTCACGGTTTGAAAATGTTCACAATAACAATCTTCTAGCTAAGAGGACTATCGAATTATAATAGGTTAAGGTGGTAAAGGAAGACCAGTAGACTGGAATTTGAATTGTTCTTTGCGCAAAGGAGACTCGACAAACATCTTTTCAGTATTTGATGGAAAATATTACCGTGCTGCTTCTGCCACTCTGCAGACCATGTGCCACAAGCCACATGCACCATTCTCGGATAAAAGTGTTTGATTTCGATGATTTACCCCAGTTGCATACAAATGTTGAAGAAACTGTGAATTCAACGTTAGTCCTGTTACGTAATTTTAACGTTGTATATGAACCTAAATGTTCGCATGTTCAACGGGGTTTACGACATTCTGAATCAATGTGGTCTTCAACGGCAATAAGTAGACGATGAGCATTTTTTTTGTAACGTTGTATTTGTCCACCTGTTCAACGGCTCAAAACCACGTTTTTCATTTGGCCAAAAGAGAGCACATAGTTTGTAAATTTTCCACGCGTCTTCAGTGAGATTCGAAGCTGGAACTTTCCGAACTCGTCGTTAGTAGCTCGTGACGCTAGCTACTCATTCACAAAGCAACCTAGCGAGTAATCACTATTTTACTATTCCTTTCATGTTACGAAAACTTCCTCTGAAGTAAAATTAATGTATAAAAAATATATAGGCTAGGTGACCATATTTTACCAGGGAGAATCGGAATAATTTCACTTCTTGCTTGTTGTAACTAAATTTGGCTACCTTTTTTCCTCCCCCACAGCTACATGCAAAATTACTCCATTCTTAATACTTTTTATCTATAGGCCTTGAATTTAGAGTTTAGAAATGAGCATGTATGTCAATCAGAAAATTCTTAATAGAATTTAGAAAAGAGAAATAACAAAAAGAGTACAGTGCAAGAATTTAGCGAGAAAGTAGAGAATACAAAATTAGGATTCTTGAAAAGAGTATGTCTGGTATCCCTTGACAGAAGTCGATTTCGAATGTTTATTTCTAATAATTTTTTTTCCAAACATACTTATTCTTAAAACTGGGGAGACAAATAGCCGGGGATTAATGCCTTAATCCGGGAAACTGCCCGGAAACCGGGGGTAAATGGTCACTCTAGTATAGGTTCTAATTTCACACTATAGGATTGCTGATTGTATCTTGTGTTACGTTAGTTCTCTCTTCTCCCGACCCATCAGATATTTAACAACATTGCTAAAACATGACATCACTTTCAGGTTTAGGTTAACGTTGTGAGTCTTCGTAACATAAAAGGAATATTATGTCAAGTATTAATGAGCATGAGGATTCCTCGTGGCCGAGCGGTTAGAGCGTCGAACTACCAACGACGAATGTAGGAAGTTCTAGCTTCGAATCTCACTGCAGGCCGGTTGAGAATTTACAAACAAAATCAACATATCTACGTGAAAGAAATGGATGAAAACAGCAACTGGGGAGTAATTCTTCGTCATGAAGTTCAATGCTCTCTTTTGGTCAAATGAAAAACGTGGTTTTGAGCCGGTGAATAGTTAGGCAAATACAATTTTACAAAAACGTTACATACTCCACTTCTTGACGTTGAACTATGTTGATTCTAAACATCGAATAAACCGTTGGAACAGGCGGACATTTCGGTACATATACAACGTTAAAATTACGTATCGGGACTAACGTTGAATCCACCGTTTCTCAAGTTTTGTGCGCTACTGGGGTTAATTATGCGTGAGGTTGCGTCTGTAATAAACAGCAATACGTCGTGGTGCCGGGTCCCTTCTGCCCTCAGCAAGAACATAAGTTTTCGAATAGAATACATATACTGGAATGATTTACCTTCTGCAGTAATTCAGAAGTCAGGAAAATTATTTTACCTGGTTATCCAGTTCTAGCGTTTCCACTTTAACATTGCCTACGTATCGGCCTTCAGCGTCACTAGTTTCGTCTATAGAAACTAATATCTTCTTCCCTCTGACATTCTCTTATTTTTGCCATAGTAGCACAGCGGAATATAATGTTTTCTTAATGTTGATTCATCCGGAATAGGACGCTCGATGTAATGTTGCAGAAAACTCTTTAATTTATGGATGTTTCCATGAAATAAGATATTCACAGACCCTCACGTCACATAACCCCATCGCAAAGCTGGAGAATGTTCCCCCATTTTCCCCGACACTGAGCAAGTAGTATTGAGGGTTCTGTTTAATGCAGCACTTTCGGAATCACGGCCGTACCGGATTATTAAGGTTGCCGGATTATCGAACGTCAATATAGTTTTAATGGGAATACCAAAGAAAAATTAGTAGACCTATAGTACAATGATATTTAAAACAAATTGTACATGTAATAAGCTTCACTATGTGAAGAAAAAATACACATGGCAGTGGCGTGCCATGGCGGTCAAGATCAGCAAACTCGAGAATCCACCTTAAAATGTCCGAACACTAGCGGCTTGATCGGTGCTAGATTAGAGAATGTGTCGGTATAAGAGCGTTTACTGTAACTGCGATTTTTCTTTTTGCCAGCCCTTTCCACCACACGCTCATGTTTTTTCGCGCCCAATATACTGTTGCGCTGTAATTTGTTTTGTCAGCCGCCACTTTACCTTCACAGAGTTTACAAAATAAAATAGAATCATCTGTTGAAAAATCTCCCCAAACGCTTACTATTCTTTGTTAAGTATCAGCTTTTCTCGGTTTCACTTTGGGCATTTTCAAGATAAAGAAATAACAGTGCTGAGATGGTACCTACAAAATAGGCCCTGATCTATTTGACCTTCGTACATTTGAGAGTTAGATGCCTAAAGGTCTTAAAAATAAATCACACGAAACAATGGTAGGAGAAAGCGATATAAAACACACTTCCGTAACACAACTTACTTGCACGGCTACAAAGAATCAATCACAAACGCACACACAAACTCTTCCTCTGACGGTCGAGATACATTTCAGAGAGAATTTCGCTCCCTCAAGCCGTTTCTCCACAGAAAAGAAAAAGCACTTACTCGTTTATTTTATGTGTAGTTTATATCTGCCATGTTTCGTGAAAAGCGTTGTACTTCGCGGATATTCCTCGCCATTCACACCAGATAGTAAATACTAAGTGGGTCATGTGAAATATCAATCTGTGCTGGAATGTTCCAAGAAAACCAATGGCGAAGTCAATTTTGGCATAACTCTAATCCTGCACGACAAAATGGCACATGAAATTGATATGAAGAAAGTGTAAACCAAAAATGAAAAAAAAAAGAAGAAAATGTTGAAACAGTTGAAGAAACGAAAACCAAGAGTCTACATAAGAGGTACCGTTATTTGGAAAATATTATCCTCATGGCAACAACATAGTGTATATAAAGTTTTAAATATACTAACGGAAAATGAAGTACCAACTTCAAGAAAGCGTAATGCTGTGTGAAAGTGATCTTCTCCAGGTCAATTTTATGTGTCATTTGTCGTACAGGATTAGAGTTATGCCAAAATTGACTTAATCATTGGGTTTCTTGGAACATTCCAGCACAGATTGATATATCACACGACCCACTTACTATTTAAAATTTTTGAAGCATAATCAAGATGGCCGCTTTCAAGATGGCGGCCATTGTCGTCATACCCTCCAGCATTTGTCTCGCGTCCAGTAACCATTAATAGCCATTTGCTTTCGTTATATGTAACAGTTTATAAATGAGAAGGCATTTTCCGTACTCTGTATTGAATTTACTTACTCTCTACGTTCCATCTTTCCCGGGACCCCCTGTCGTTATTTGATGACGGCAGCACCTATAATTTTGGCTGTGAAGGTTTATCTAGGCACTGTATCTGCATACGAATTTTCATCAAAATCTGGCTCTGACACCTGGCGAGTGTCCCTTGTTAGTTTATATTACCTGACAGTATAGAATTCTTGAAGAAAATTTAATCTTTAGCGCTCTCCTCGTCCCAAATGTTAGGATTTCTTTTATGTATGTTTTGTCCGTCAGTCTCTAATGCAGGCTCGCTCCTAAACGAAAGCAACTTCAGATTTGGGTTCAGAGGCCTTGATTCATTTTGTCATTTTAAATGTGGTAAGTCTGTAACTTTGTGAAATGGTACTTTTGCACTATATCTCGTATAGATCTATGTAATCAGCCTCTAAAACAGTCTAGCGCCTAAGCAAAAACACGTATAGGGAAACAGATTTCAGCTTTGAGTTCAGCGACCCCGGTTTACTCTGTATTTTTTATGTCTTGACGTCACAATCTTGTGTGCAAACTTTGAAAACTTGCGCGGATTTGAATTATTCTCGGATATTAAATATTTTATTTACCTTAACTTCCGAACAATGTTGAAATTATCAATATAACCCCGATTTTATTATTTGTTCTTTACTAAGTTGTCATCGGTGACATCCTAACTCTATGAGGTAAACTTCTTTAAGTTTGATTAATTTTATTATACTTAATTAGGAGTAGAATTGTTTTACTTCTTTTAAACTGAGATACGAAGCAAATGTTATTTAATGTTTATTCTTTATAGTAAAGGTAGAACATAATTTCATAAACTCAAATCCTCTTCTTTTTGCCTTATTTCATTCTTATCATCCTGTTTAAAATCGCGAAAAACTTGCTGTTTTATCCATAGTTTGCAACACTACGGTGCATGCTTTACGTATGTTGGTTATAACAACCAGGGGATGCCAAATATTCAATAATAATACGTAGTCCCAATAAAAGATAAAGATTGTACCAGGTTGGCAACACTGACAACCCGGTGACATGTTTTCACTCCTGATATCCACCATGTTAAGAAAACAAATTCCGCAAACGAAAGTTTCATTCAATGGATCGTTTCGGATTTATTGAAAATTATTTATTTTCGTCCCATTGTTAGGCGTCAACTGGAACGCTATATGTCGAAAACAAGCGGATTTTCACGTTCAAAGGAACTTCTTTGTTTCGATGTCAGGAATCCTCTCCCGAGAGTAACGTACTTTCGAGACGGGCGTAAGCCATAGTGCTGTTACAGCCCATAAAATTCATTTTATCTAAGTAACGTACTTTGTTCTAAATCACCCTGTATACAGACTACGAACTCTTTCTTGTGGTTGGTCATTCGGTTGATTAGTTCACATTACACTCATTAGAAGTTCCTTTTCCAGAACGAAAGAACGTAGTAATTTCCTATACTGCCCTCGCGGCCAATATAGGAGGGCTTCTAGCCATTCCTTGGCTGTTTTCATCGTGGACGATTTATTTCAGTATCAGCTTTCCAACTCAAATATTACACACAAATGCGAACAGTCGAAGATAACACAGGTACTTTGTCAGTTGTTTCATTCACAATTAAAAATGCAATAAGGAAAGGAACCCATTGGGGAGGCACGAAGATTAGAGTCCTGCTAGCAGCCATCCTTAACGAGATTTCTTAGTGTTCGGTTTCAGGAGGTTAATGTGAGGATGGTACCTAGACCCGTGGAATGGACCTGACCGCTAACTTCCCTGTCCCGAAGGAGTGCTTATCTAGGAAGAATCTCTACAAACTTGTGGCGGACTTAAGCCATAGCTCCTTCTCAAGCCAAAAATTTGAAATTAATTATAATAAATTTATCTTTTTGTAAAAGCTTCTTACGGCTCATTGCAGTTACTAACGGTTGCATATTTCCGCACAGCAGAAACCAAAGTAGCCACCTTTGGAACCCCTTGAGCATGTATTATTTTACGTCGAATTTTCTGCTCACAAACAAACAAATAATGAAAACTAAATGCATACAAATGCATATCGAAATGGCAATATAAGCAGGAACAATTTGTATGCATTTAGGTTTCAATTCCTTCATTATTTCAAAACAAAATGGGTGTTTTCAGGCTATTGCATAATTATTAGCCCATACTAATGTCAAACACCTCATAATAATACATATACGGCAAAACTGACTTCAGAAACGCGTTTCCCGTAAACTTCTAGCCCAGAATGACATATTACACGACCGCCTTCCCATTTAAGAAAACCAATCGAGATTCAATATGGCGGACTTCAAGATGGTGGCCGTGAAGAACATACCCTCCAACAGGTAGCGTCTTCCACCCAGTACTCATTACTATGTATTTGCTTTCCATTTCCTTAAGCATTTTACAAATATCAGGGTTTTTTTACACTTTTTCTTCACTCTCCAGAAACAAGAATCTGATTATTATATCGATATTCCGTAAGTTGAAAGTCTGATCATCGATATCTCCCAAAGTTGCTCTCGAGTTGCCAAAATTAAGTTGTTCGCATATTTTGACATATTAACCATGATGGAAGAAAAAAAATTTGAAGTTTCTTCTGCCCTATCAGTATGTTTGTTTGTCAGTGAACATCTATAGGACATATATCTGCCCCATATCATTGGCAGTCATGTACTCTTACTACTTTTGATTGGTCTGGCTGCGGATTTGGTAACTCTTTGGGTCAGATTTGCGCAGCAGGGATTGGGACACTACGAATCATTTTGTCCCATACTTGTTTTGGTCGATTTCGGTACTTTGTGACCCAGTAAGACGGATCTTGACTACTTAATGGGATGGAGTGAGAGAGAAAAGAAGTCAGCGAGAGGACCCAAGGAACGTTGCCAGCAGCGTTCGCTTTGTCGAGAGTTCATTTATTGTAGGTATGTCTACAGCCGTCCGGCCAGACACTTCTTGAAATCAATTACAGAAGAGTGATTTTGACGTTTTGTGGAGAAGAATGGAACTCTTACTTAAGGGATTGCGGGTATGATTATCGCAGTTCATTCTTAGCGTATATCATAAAATAAGCAGATACTGTTTAGGTTGGTTCAAACAGTTTGAAATAACATTAGAATATTCAATCATAATTAACAAAACGATAGTTAAGAGTTAAATGCATATACAGAAAATTAATTATCTCTACTCCTCCCAAGAAAAGCTGAGTGATCTTGTCTTACAGTTTATCAAATGCTACTGGCAACGTTCTTACTACCTTCCTCACATTGTTTACTGAATGTCTTCCCACCTCTCATCAAGCTACGACTCCTTTCTCGCGGCAATTGAACTATGAACAGAAGGTAACTAAGACCTAGATCTTCAAAGTGTGGTTAATTAATTAGTATGAGAACTCGAATACTAAAGCGAGTATTAGAATAATGAATCCTGCTCAAAACTAATATACAAATAACTAAAGAGCGAGTTTTTCAATAATATTCAGTAATAAAAAATTCAATTATATTCGAGGGTTGGAAAAAAAATAATGACAACACAAGCATAAATCACATATCATTTATTGCTCAACCTTCGAACGTTTACATTCCTTCAGTGAACTACATATTTATGACTCGCTGCCACACTGCTGGAAGACGCTGGACACCAGTAGCAGTGTCCATTGATGTTCACAAAAGAGCATCATATTGCTTGCAGAATGGTGTGTCTGGTGTGAAAGCGTTCTTTCAGTTGGGGAAAAGAGATCAAAATGCTAGGGGCTCATATCTGTGGACTATGGAGGATGTTCAAGGACCTCTCATCCCCACCGTTGAAGTAAGTCTTTCACAAGAGTAGCAGTGTGACCACTGGCATTGTCATGAAGGACAATGAGCGTGTGTGCGTGGAACTACGGGAGTTTACTCCGCAAAACAGGACGAAGATAATGTTCCAAGAACCGGTGGTAGTACGCGGCATCGAGATCTATCTCCAGAAGAGACTGAATCAATTTCACGTACGAGGCATCGAGAACAGAACCCCGTGCATATGGCGAATCGGCCACACACTCACGTTCTTTTCGGAACGCTGCCATCCAGAAACTACAGTCCGATATGCCAAGGTTTTATTGCCACACACTTTTTGAAGACCCGCATGACATTCTCTCGCGTTTCTGGTACATACCACCTTAATCTTAACGTATGCATGTTGTTCCAACTTGGAAAACATATCTTTAGGGCGACATAATTTCACAATACCACTTCACAGCTGCGTCTTTGTATGTCTGCAAGCTCAGCACTAGACGTCGGCATAAAGTTCGGAATATGACAACGGAAAATGTAAAGATACATGA
>JAGDQP010043900.1:0-16075 GCA_022664845.1 Lepisma saccharinum | reverse complement strand
TATGCATTTTTAAAATTGTTTGCAGACGAGAATATTGCTTGTTAATTGCGTTAATCTAGGTTTATTACTATATTTTATTGGCATAGTTCTGTATTTTTGCTGTATAGCTGTTCTCATCATGTTAAAAGACTAATACGACAATTGTTCAATAAAATGATTAAATATAAAAAAATAATTACAGGGCTTTACCGGTAATTGTCGTATATTCTTGGAAATATGAATGTCGTTGAAATTTAAGCAGGTATTATTAGTTCCTATAAACTTTAACAGTGTTATAAACTTATAATTGATCTTTATATTTAAATTCAGCATGTGTAGTAATAACAATCCACTGAATTGTTAAAATTAAATATTTCTATGATTACCGGTATATGTTCTTCTGTTACCCGATCTAGTATTCTGTGCTGCGGATCTTAAAGATAAGTATTCTAATTTCAATTCCGTAGCTCAGTGGTAGAGAACTGGAATAGTATTCGGCAGGTCGTAGGTGCGATCCCAGCGGCCAACCATCCTGACTCAGGTTTTTCTGTCACACCAGGCATATGTAGGGAGGACACCTTCAACATTAACCCTGGGCGACACCTTTTCCTTTCTCTATCCAGGTCTGTTTTTATAGAAAAAAAATAATATTTAGATCTAGCAATTTGGACGTTTAAAAAGTTACAGCGACTTGATCCCAGTATGTCGAAATGCTTACCAGTTTCCTGTTTAACGGTTTCCGAAAATACGCAGACGAAAAATCAATTAGCAGTAAATGTGGTTATAACAAGATGGTACCACATCACACACACAGAGAACGTCAATGCAGGTATTGAACATATCGTCGCTCTGGGACTGCTTTATCTGCTGTTATGTACTAACGTCTCCGACGAGAATCAACGTATTCAGTAACGACATTTTACTCTCTCCTGGAAAATGACGAAAAACCCCGATACGCCCTTATCCAAATTTACCCTTCAATTATAGGCGAAGCATTTTGATCTCGAGAGATCTGAATAACGTGTTTGATCTGCCTATAACAGATTTGATTATGTGTGATAAAAATGTGAATGGTGCACGGAGTTGATAAATATTGGACATTATTCAAATCGCAAAAATGCGGAACTACAAATGACATCCAAAACAGAGGTCTTGAATTAATTTTCTTGGATCCGGGTATAGATAATAGTGCAAAAAGACCTTTACAGTCTATATACATAAAAATTAAGAGAGAAACTTTATTGATTACAATGTTTACCCTAATTACAAGAATTTAAAAAAAATACGACCATTAATCCACTTTAACTTTTATGGTATTTCAACTAGTGAAGTGTGTACATGCAATATATTTAAACAGAAACTAAATTTTAGAGAATTAACATTTGAAATAAATGACATTTGAAATAAAAAAATTCACTCACTTTATCACATAAGGGAGAGATGACCACATTAAGTTTCTATTAGCTAAGAAGTCGAAGAGCAGTGTAGGCGCATTATATGGAGCATTATCTTGATGGAAACTGTACAGGAGCCAACGTATCAACGAACAGCATCTAGTAGTCCGTGTTGGACGTCCCTGTAAAAATCTTTAATCAGAGTTCGACACAAAGACAGGAATTCATTATGCACTTCCTCAAAAAATTACCAAAAATTAGGATGTTTTTCACGTGGAAGGGGTCTTTATCTGCATTATTTATTATGCTATCTCTTGAAGTTAATGTCCTTACTATTATTATTATTTTTCTTCTTCTTCTTCTTCTTCTTCTTCTTCTGTCTTCTCTCTTCATTCTCATTACGCTTCATCAGAGTCCAACTGAGTTTCTTTTTAATCTTCTCGGTCACCAGCCAGTTACTATTTTTCCAAGTAGAGTCTCATGGCAAATATGAATCAATTTCCCTCTGCAATATCTGAATTTCTGCATGTTTAACTCTTTGGGAAGAAGACTCCTTCTACTCTTTGAGAATTTATGCATCCAGGTGACCCGACAAAGACCTTACCAGATGCATTGTTAAATATTAAATTTCAAAATCTATTTTCCTTTCTATTCCATTCTTAAGTTTCTTGTTTATTCTATTTTCTTGAATCTTTACTAAAGAAGACCTAAGATACCAGTGTGAGTTAAAGGGAAGGAGGTTCGTCGCCGGTCCCTTATAAAACCCTTTAACTGTGATCGCTGAGTGGAGGTCCCGGCGACGAGGGTAATGGAGTCTTCTGGGGTAAAATCATCCGGAGGTAAAATAGCCCCCCATTCGGATCTCCGGCGGGAGGCTGCTCCAGGGGACTCTATGGACGAGGATTCAAGCACTGACAGCTCCACAGAGCAACGTTCGCAGCCCACTCTCATGGAGCAACCACATCCTCAATCTACTGGGTACAGAACTCGTCCAACGACAGTAAGGCGAAGACCTTCTACTCTTTTCCAACAACTTCATAGAAGAGGTCGTGTGCCAGACGGAAGAATTTTATGGAGGACAGAGTCACAAATGATCCTCAATCCTGATGACTTGGAATTACCATGTTCCAAGTGCAGGAACAAGAGAAGTTAGTGAGGTGGAAGCATACTTCAGAGAGGACATAAGTACTGCAAGAGGGAGAATAACATTCATGGAGAAAAGACTGCTCCTACTTGAGAGAGCCATTGGTCGCCGGGAAACATTAATCCAGACAATTGATATGACAACATCTTCGGAGCAGCGGCCAATTACCCCGATACCCGTTACTATGTCCTCTGAAGATATGGAAGGTATTTATGCAGAAGTGGAAGATATGTTAGACGCTCAAAAGCAGATTCACATAAATTTGAAGGCCGAAAGATGCAACTTAGAGCATTTGAACAGGAAGTTATACCAGCACGTACTGAAGGGAGGAGCTACAGTCAGATCTGATGTTTCGAAGAAAGATGACAAGAATAAAGAAGATACGGTGCCAGAAGAAGAAGAAACAGAAAGTGGGAGCTTGATACTAGCAGCAGTAGTTGCATCGGCATGCGCCGTTTGGCTTGGCGTCAAGTATTTGAGGGGGTAGATAAACAACTCTCTAACCGGATGCATGTAAAGAATGAAAGAAGTGTAAGCACATACCAGGCGCAGTAAATGTGCCTTAAATGTTTATTGGCGAAGTAATATCTACCACTTTTTGTAAATGGAATGCAAGACTGTCTAACAGACATTCACTGGTTTCAATGTTTCATTGTATGTGTTTAATTTTCTCCCTCCATCAACTTATGCAAATTGATTCGTCTTGCTTTTAGTTTTTCATTTTATCGATACTAATACATGTCTATTTAGGAAAACAAAACATGCTCATGATGTTTGCTGATTTTAGTATGGTCGAGACGAAAGAAGGAGAAAGATGTGTCTGTTTACCAGACACGATTATGGGATAAGAAGGCGCCACTTGGATTGCTTAGCTGAACGCCAAATTTCGTTGTCGCAATTTTTGATGCGAAGTGTACCATCCCGGTATATGCCTGGCGTGGCTGGGGAAAACACTGGGAAAGCCTAAGTCAGGACAGTCATCCGCTGGACCTCCCGAATACGAAACCTACGTTTTACCAGGTAAGGTACGGCGCTCGGAAGAAAGCATACTCGTTTCGATGTTTATTACCTGCACGCACTCACAATATCATAGGCACGAACACACACAAAATAACGTAAATAAAACATATATAAGAAATTATAAAGGATAAATATCGTGCATTGTGCCCTATTCTTAAGAACTGATAGAAACAGACCTTTTCTCTTGTCTTTCATGCATAACGTTAACGTTCTATGGAATTCATTAAGAAAGAAATAAGAAAGAAACCATGGGTTTTAAAGTTCATTTTTGTTTCTCCATGATCGGTAAGGTTCTTTTCTATTGGAAAATTTTTAATTAAACTTTTCAGTACACTTTAACTAGTGGCCCACCTAAAATAAAAATGGTGTTAGGTTTCCTGTTTTGGTGTTTGAAATAAGACTTGCTTAAGTTTTTTTATTATTTGCTATACACTACAAGAAATCATGAACATCTTTCCAGAACCCAGGACATGTGATAATGTTTTCTGTTAAATAAAAGAAAATTCCAACCCTTGCTTGCTCACGAACACACTCTCAGAATCACACACCGCCCACTCTACGTTAGTTGGGTGGCCTTTCTTGTAGGCTTAGAGAAAAATCGTGTATAAAAAAAGTCATGTAAACATTATAAAACTTTGGTAAACTTTATTTTTACACGGGACAGTTTAGTAACTTTGGACTTCGGCCCGTCATGATTTGCCTTTAGCTGTTAAGTGTTAAAATCCACACCCATGCCCCTGCCGGGACTCGAACCCGGGACCGTTGAGTCGATAGCCTACCGCCGCAGACCGCTCGACCACCCGGCCGGCTTGTAAACATTATATTGGCCATGATAGTACGTAAAATTTATGTATAAAACAAAAGAAATTTCCAACGCCTTGGAAGTGGTCAAAACTTATAATCCTTAGTAAGGGACATGATAGAGATCCCCAGCTCGTGGGTTCGTATAGACATATAAGTCTCTTGAAAATTGTCGTTAAGATATTCGAAAAAGTACTGTATACTAGAACTCAACAACAACGGTAGATAGATGACTGTATATTGGAGAATGGATTTCGTCCTAAAAGATCTACAGAAGATGCAATTCATAAACTTGTGGATGTTGTGACAGAGGAGAATACTGCAAAAAAAATTATGTGCTCTCTATGTTTGTGGATATTGAGAGTACGTTCGATAGTACGTGGCCACCGGCAGTACTCTGTAACATCGTACCTACAATCTAAGAAGGGGAACTACGAGAATTCATACAGGTGAGGACTAACGCATAGAAACTGGACATCTTCATCGTACCAAAAAAAGCTGACACAGGGGAACAACGAGAATTCAAACATGATAATTCATACAGGTGAAGACGAATGCATAGAATCTGGATATTCTCATCATACCAACTAAAAGAGAATTATTTTTAGTTGGAAACATGATGGATGGACACTGTATAACGATCTGCTTTTATCCTATATCTTTGTCATTTTCTTTCTTCTACTTTCTTCCTTTTCTTATTTGTCTTCCCACATAGTTATGTTTTTTTCGTCATATTCATGATTCTTTATCAATATTTGCAAACAACTTAGAATAATTCACACAGGCGGCAGTTGAATTTTCTTATCTTTTCCTCTATTTTCTGAACTCTCTAACTAATTTTGAATTTATTTTAATATTTTATTCCTATTACATTGTTTTGAAAAATAATTAATCAATAATTACCAATTATGGAATTTACTCGGGTGCAGAGCCTGCGGTCGGAAAAGATGTAACGACGGGGCTACTGAGTCTCTGTCGCACCGCAGGCGGGTGAAATACCGGAAATTAGTACCATCACCATCCAATAATGCATAATTAGTATTATTAGAATAATAATAAGAAAAGACTGGCGGTATGGATTCTCCATTCCCACGGGGGCGGTAAAAGCTCTGAAGAGCCGTCGTGTCACCTGCCGGTTGAAGTCTCCTAGGGATGCTTTACCTGATATTGAATTACCATTCACAATTATATATTAATAATAGTATAAATAAATAAAACGCTGTGCTCGTCTAAATAAGATTCATAATAACAGCCATTATAGCCAAACATAGTTACACAACACTTAATAGTAGTTATCTTGGAAAGGGTTTCTATAAGAAAGGGTTAGATATACTCAAGTCCCTTGTTACTTTTGTTTATGTTTGTTATATTTGTAGTGTAGTTTATCTGTTTCTTGTATGTTTTATCCCTCCTCATCCTCATCCTTGCCCTTTGTTTTGATTTGGTTACCAGCAAAATTGTAACTATCAAAATAAAGGAAAAAAATATTTGCTATGACGACACTCGGCCGATTTTTCTTTTAGATAATTGGCCTAAAGGCCCGGGAAACTGAGAAAACGAAAATAATCTAAGGCAGTTTCCTTCTTTATGTCCGTAACGCCCTCCAGCACTTGCCTTAAATCGTGTGTAGGCACGAGTAGGAGATATGATCTGTATCTCCCTACGGTAATACATAGTCGCTAGCAAATAGGTGTCCGTCACGCCACGGTGCCCTGCATGACTTCTCGGTTTAACTTACAACTCTGTGTTCACACTGAAATGTTAGGTGTTCCAGTCAGGAATCAAACCCCGGAGTGGTCGGATAATCAGGACATAAGTTAAGAGCTCTAGCTACTAGTTTCTGGAGCCTCTATCTAAGAATCTTACGATTATTACAAGCCAAATGGAGACTAACTGATTCACTCACTAACTGATTCAATGTGATGCTAGTGCAGTGTTATTGTAGGTGATGGTGCAGAGAAGAAGAAGATGAGGAAGTGAATCCCCCGCCGCACCGGCCCCAATCATAAAATATGGAGGAAGAATCCTGCTGCCCGGAGGCCCGACTCCGGAGGCTGACTCTCTTGCGTTTGGAAGAGTGAATGAGATGAATTAATGCTGCTTGGTTTAAATGTTTTTGTATAAAATTAAGATTTAGAAATTTAGGAAATAGAGAATGGAGGGAGATCAAAGCATGAGCAATGCAAGCAATAGGGCAATATTAGAATCGAAAACTATTTCAAACGAAGGAGAGATAAGGAAAACAATCTAAAAATAATTGAATGAGGAAAAAATTAAACATAAAAAAAATAACTTAAGCAACGTCAGTATGAATGGAGTATGAGTGAAAAGAATCCAATAAATCAAAATCAAAATAAAAGTGTTATGGAGAATAATAAATAAATTAACCAAACTAACTAAATAAAAACTAAATAAGATAAAAACATAACATAAATAAACAACCAATGTATAATAGTAACTCAAGTCTATATGTATTATTTTATACCTCATGTAAAATAATGGAAAATATAAAAAAAATCATTCCTCCCAAAGCGGAATTAAGGCGCGGGTTTGTCCACCGGGAACCGGGCTAAAAAGAAACATCCCCGATTACACCACATTACGTTATAATGCAAAACAGGTCCTTATGACTCCGTGCCTCGACGCCGCGTCAGAGGTCAAGATAGGGAGTCATATGGGGATGGCGCACACCAAATTCCACGAACATTTTTAGTTCGCTGAAGTCCTTCAGACACGCGAAGTGGAGTTGGTGCAAAGATTGCAAAGAGGTGGGGGTGGAATGAGGGTCCCTAAATGAAAAAAATGAATCATTCACTCTATGGTTTATCAAAACTTCATGTCCAAACTACTGGAGCTAGAAACAGGAACATTTTCACTAAGGTGTATCTTGATTAGTGGGTAATAACAAAATCAGACATTTTGAAAAACTCGCCTTCTTGAATCCAAAATGGCAAAAAAGTATGTATGTACTGCCCAGGACAAACAACTGGATTTAAAAATACGAAAATTGGCATGAAGGTGTATCGTAATGAGTAGGTTAAGGAAAAATTAGATATTTTGAAAAAGATGCCATCTTGAATCCAAAATGGCGTAAAAAAATATTAATATATAAATAATGCACATCCCGAACCCCTGCAGTTAGAGAAACCAAATTTAGGTGAAATGTGGATCATCAAGAGCAGGCTACGTCAAAAATACAGAATTTTAAAAATTATCCCATCTTGAATCCAAAATGGCGGAAGATATATACGAATATCAAATACATGTATACATACTACTGTAGTCCAGGATAAACATCTGTAGCTAGATAAAACAAATTTCGTATGAAGGAACATCATTACGGGTAGGTTGCAATAATAACAAAATATCCAAAAAGCGCCATATTGGAACCAACATGGACACTCAATAAACTCATTTTCCACACTTGGGATTAGAGAAACGAAATTTCGTATGAAGTTTGATGACCAGTAGGTTACAAAAATGTTACAAAATCTTTAAAAAGTCGTCATCTTGTATCAAATATGGCGGACCAAAATCCCATTTCCGAAATTGCTCTACCTTCGAAAACTAATTTTGTTTTGCAATATGAAGTGTATTTTAGGAAAATAATTCGGTGTTCAAAAAGTCACCATTTTGTATTCAAGATGGCGACTTTCTGGACATTTTGTAATATTTTCATAACCTTCTCGTAATGATGTAATTTCACAGATAATTTTGTTTCACTAATTTTAACGATTCGGGCTGTGCAGTCTTTATATGGAATTTTGTTTTGCCGTCATTATGGATTCAAGGCGGCAACTTATTCAACATTTTACAATATTTTCGGCACCTACTCTTGATGATACACGTTCATGCAAAAATCGTTTCCTAGTTCCACATCCGGCGATCAAACGAATATACATAATACCCTTTAATATACAATAAAGCTACACGCTGACTGACATAATTTTGGTCCATCTAAAAAAAACTAATTTCGCGGCTTTCCAGGACAAGAGAATGTGTAAGGTTATGTTTTTGAAAAGCACCCTCCTAGCGCAATTTTTGCACTAATTTTCAAAATTGTCATAAAGTGGTTACGGCTGAGCGTTATTCTGGCCCCAACTAAAAACCCGTTATTTTGTGTCTTTCCGGGACAGCAGAACTATTATAATTATTCTTTTTGATTAGCATAATTTTCGTAGAATTTTTTCCACTAGTTTTCAAATCTCTTCTAAAGTGGTCGGGATTGAGTCTTATTCTGGCCCCAACCAAAAACCCGTTATTTCGGGTCTTTCTGGGACAGCAGTATTTTTATAATTATTGTTTTTGAATAGCAGAATTTTTGCACTAATTTTCAAAACTGATCTAAAGTGGATGGGGCTGAGCCTTATTCTGGCCCCACCGAAAATCTCCAGTAATTTCGGGACTTTCCGGGACAGCAGCATTTTTATAATTATTGATTTTGAATAGCAGAATTTTTAAGCTGGATCTTAAAAATTCTGCCGATGTGGGTGATGCTTCACGCAAGTGGATATTAAGAGGTTTTTTCTTGGGAAGAGGCGCAAACATAAAGGATTTTTTTTTTCATTTGCTCATTTTCCGCGGCTTTTAGGCCAATTACCTGAAAGAAAATATCGGCCGGGTTACATCATAGTAAGTATTTTTTTCCTTTATTTTCATTATTACAATTTTGCTGGTAATATAAACAAAACAAAGGACGAGGAGGGGTAGAACATAAAAGAAAAAGACATAAACTACACTACAAACATAAACAAAAATAACAAGGGACTTGATTATATGTTCCTATTCTAATCCTTTCCTATACAAACCCTTTAGAAGAAAACTACTTATACTAGGCTGTATTAAGTGTTGTGTAACTAAGTTTGGCTATAATGGCTATTATTATGAGACTTATTGAGAGGAACACAGTTTTTTTTATTTATTTATAATTATGAATGGTATTTCAATGAGAAGTAAAGCATCCCTAATTTTAATGGTGATGGTACCAATTTCCGGCATTTCAGCCGCTTTCGGAGCGACGGTGACTCAGAGTACTTAATGACCCCGCCGTGACATCTTTTCCGACCACAGGCTCTGCACCCGAGTAAGTTCCATAATTGATGAATTCTTCTTCAAAACAATGTAATAGGAATAAAATATTGAAATGAAATTGAAAATTAGTTATAGAGTTCAGAAAATAGAAGAAGAGATAAGAAGATTCAAGTGCTGCCTGTGTGAATTATTCTAAGTTGTTTGCGAATATTGATAAAGAATCATAAGTAGGACGAAAAATCATAACTATGTGGGATGACAAACAAGAAAAGGAAGAGGGTAGAAGAAAGGAAATGACAAAGATATAGGATAGAAGCAGTTCTTTATATAGTGCCCATCCATCAAGTTTCCATCTAAAGAATTCTCTTTTTGTTGGTATGATAAGGACATCCAGATACCATGCATTCCTCTTCACCTGTATAAATTCTCATGATTGAATTCTTATGGTTCCCCTGTGTGGGATTATTGGTACGATGAAGATGTCCAGATTCTATGTTTTGCTCTTCACCTATGTGAATCCCCGTAGTTCCCTTGTGTGAGAATGTTGGTACGATGAAAATGTCCAGATTTTGTACGTTACTCTTCACCCTTATGAATTCTCGTGGTTCCTCTGTGTGAGATTAGTATGAATAATTGATGATAGCTTGTCCTTATACACAAACGCTAAGATTATCCACTAATATTTATCCTGTATAGTATCACACACTATTCACGACACACGCACGTAACATAAACACGCAGCCCCTCCTCTACAAAGTTGTATCCGGATTCCGGATCTGCTCGATTCCTGCAGTCCATTCATTCTGACCTGGTGTTGGCTCTCCAACTCCAGTCTAACTCACACACTACAGTTCAAACACATTTCCTTCCGCTCATTGCCGGTTTCCCGGCACAGGAGTTCCTAATGATGCTGGAACTCAATCATTCCACAATCGGTCATCACACATTCCTTCTAAAGTTGAGTTCATGTCTTTTAGTCAGGGCGTATTCACTAATATTGTTAAGTATACTTAAGTAGTCGTCACTATGTAGTATTTCATTTGTTGGAATTTGCCTGATGGAGCGTCTTTCCTCAATAAAGGTGTCTTGTTCCTGCACGGGACACCAGAGGACCGCGTGCTCCGTAGTATCAATTTCTCCACACCTGCAATTAGGGTCAGTTACTAATCCGAATTGAAACAATTTGTTCCTACAGGGCGCATGGCCCGTAAGAAAATGCACAAGGCCACGTGTTGGTTTTAGGTTCTTCTTTTCAAGTCTCATTTGGATATTCAAGATGAAGTTTTTAAGTCTTTGGCATGTAATATGTTGCTCGCCATTCCTGCTGGCATTTATCGATAATCACTTCCTGTAGTTCCGAGATATCCTCTACATGTCTACCAAGGAGCCTTTCCACTTAAAGGTTCTTCTTCTTCTTTAACCAATAATTTGCTGCTTTCGTTATATCACCTAAATTGGTAGGAAGTGATGACATAATAACTGTCATTGACAGATGAGGAGTAGTTCTATAGGCTCCACTAAGTCTAATTAATACATTCTTTTGGGCCCCGTTATAAGAATCAGACGGTTTTTTTATTTGCCAACAATCTGTGTGCCCATACGCTTAGCGCATAATTAGCTGTTCCATTCATTAAAGAGTTCTGATCAATGTCAATTTGAGAAATATTCAATTTAAAGTTCCTCAGTGGAATCGAAATAAGCTTATGGCTGACTTTTTGTCCTTTGGGTTCTTATATGTCCATTAAAGGTAAGATTTCCATCAATTATAATACCTAGGTATTTAAAGTTTTTAACTCTTTTGATTTTTTGCTCTCGTAGGTAGATCAAAGAGTCCCTTTTTAGTTTCTATCCGAATAACATGTACTTTGTTTTGGTTTTGATAGTTTAAGCTTACTGTTAGACCACCAATCGTCCAGAGCACGCAGTATTGCCCCCGTCCGCTCTTCAGTCTGATTTCTTGAATTATCCGATTTATCGATTGCGATATCGTCCGAAAATGCAACCACACCACACACATCTCATCGCTCAGCTAATTTCTCAAGACAAGATGGGATTGCTATATCCCACAGAAGAGGTCCCAAGACAGACCCCTGCGGACATCCTATTTCCGGTGCTATAAGAACTTTTCACCTGTGTCTACCACTAACACTTTCCTTTCACTAAAGTAATCTCGCATTATCCCATATCACTTGTGGTGTACCTAAGTACTTCAAGTTACAGGGTACTGCCGATGGAAACATACTATCGAACGTACTCTCAATATCCACAAACATAGAGAGCACATACTTTTTTGCAGTATTGTCCTCTGTCACAACATCCAAAAGTCTATGAATTGCATCTTCTGTAGATCTTTTAGGACGAAATCCATACTGCAATATACAGCCATCTACGAGTATATACCTTTGTTGTTTAATTCTAGTATACAGTGCTTTCTCGAATATCTTACCGACAATTTTCAAGAGACTTATATGTCTATACGAACCCACGAGCTGGGGATCTCCTCTATGATGTCCCTTACTCAGGACTGTAAGTTTTGACCACTTCCAAGGCGTTGGAAATTTCTTTTGTTTTATACATAAATTGTACAATCTCGTTAGATATGGATTCAATTCCTCCTTCAAGTTTTAACCACCTCATTGGATATATTGTCCAATTCAGGAGCATTTTTATTCTTTAATTTGTTAATTATTGCATTCACTTTTTCATTCGTGACATCTGCTGATAATTCTTCCACTACTTGTGGTATTTTGGCTATTCGTCTGGTATTACTGTGAATTGGATAATATTCTTCTTGATTATCTTTTGGGATGAATTTCTCACGTAACGTTAGTATTGTCTCTAGCCATGAAATTTTTATCGTCCCATTTACTTTTTGTATTGTTGACATCATTAGATAATTAACTTTATCCATGACCAACTTATATGGGTCTCCCCACTGGTCCTGGCAGATATTCGCTTCTAAATTTCTCCCAAGTAATCTTTTTATATTTAAGGATTTCATCAAGATACCTTATTCGTAATTCACGGTATTTAATTAGTCTTCTACCCCTTATTATTGCATCTTATCTTGTGATAGCTTTTCCTAGCGGCTCTAGTTTGTCTTCTTAGTCTGTCCAAGTAGTTGTTCCAGTAGGGTGTCCTGAAATTTGATTGAGCATTCTTAACAGGTGTCGTCTGTCGGAGGGCAGTTTGGATTTCTTTCTCTACATTTGAAACCAGTATATCCAAGTGTTAAGCTGCTTTGTAAAAATTCTGCCGATGTGGGCGGGGCCAGCTTCACGCAAGTAGAAATTAAGATTTTTTTTGAAGATTCGCAAACGTAAAGGAAATATAGGAGCTGTAGGAAGCCTGGTTAATGGAGCGTTATTCAGCTTACAATTTCTCCCATAATCCCTTGCGCGAAAATACGTGTGCCGCCATGTGTCCGGCAAGCTACGAGCTGAGATGTCTGGTAAATGTTGTTCTAATGTCTTATGAAAGAACAACTCCTGGTATTTTTATTATCGCCACATCTATAAAAAATATATTTCATCCCATTTTCCAATCCTTTCGGTAAACGGCAAAAACGTTTGAAGTGGATTAATGGCTGTGGATGAAAAGGTTAAAGAATTACAACTACAAAATCACTATAAATAGACACCACCCAGCTCCTTTTGTTCTGACGTTAACGTTCCGGACTTTGGATTGGCAATTGGTAGGTGCTGTCACACAAAAAAGTATTTTGAGAAGATGGCAATTTTTTTAGTACTGTTATATTATTAAATGTACGGTATATCTATAGGCCAGACATTCAGTTATGCCTAAGCCGTGATATGTCTGAGGGACTGTTGGTGACAAACCTAGGCCATATGTGGCAATCCAGTCTATAAATGCGATGGTCGTCCAGAAAGCAAAGAACGATTGGGCCTAACTAATAAACAATTAGAGATATCATTACAATACTTTATTTACAATGTTACCGGGCCTTACTCTATTTTTCATAGTAGTCACCGTAGCGGTCGAGGCACTTATTCTAACGAGGAACAAGTTTCTAAATACCGCTGTTGTATTCTTCTGCTGCCAATGACTTGAGCCAGCACGTAACTGCATCTTTGAGGTCCTCATCATTTGCAAACATTTTCCCGCCCAAAAATTCTCATCAGACTCAAGGTGGTCTGCGACAATTTCATGGAAGGGAGATCTTGTAATTTCTGGGTAAGATTCATGTAAGGTGCTCGAAGTGAAACGCCTGCTATCCTGATATTTTCAACTCTTTATTTCAAGTCATTTGCAGCCGTCATCAAGACTCGTTCATTCCACTGTCACCATAAACTTGCTTTAACTATCTAAAAGTCAAGCACCACGGATTTCACACTTAGCTAGTTTTTCAATATGCTCCGTCATTTTGACACTGACAGGAACAGACGCGACTCCTCAGCAACGAAACTCGCTTTACACTGAGGTGGAGAAGGGAGTTGAGTGATGCACGAACGTTCTTTACTTTCTGGACGACCCTCGTGTAAGTTAAATTAAAAAATGCTGTGTTCTCGGATACTTTTTCCTTGACTGTATGTGGGTTTGAGCCCCACGGCCGAACATCTTGACTCATGTTTTCCAGGTTTTCCTCAGCTCTGCCAGGCGAATGCCGGGATGGTACCTTAATAAAAACCTTGTTTCACCCATGCACTTTTGTAAAATACTACAAATAAAAAAAGTATATATTGTTTTCGTTGCCTAGCCTGCAAGGAACATTTCGTTGAACAGGTGGATATAATGCATGTGTTTCAATTAGTGTTTCTTTTCTTGTTGATATTGACACTCCTAGGTATTCCCACTGTGGTTAAAACTGAAGGCTTGAATGCTCCTTTGGAAGTATAAATTTAGCTCCTCGTACATTTGCCGCTAGCAAATGAACACGCGGAATAGTTATTGGTAATTTTACACAAACAAAAATATTGTAGTATACACCGCATATGTCACTAAAATGTCAGCAAAAACAAACTGATCATATTGCCCGCCATGCAAAAATATTGTGTTTGCCAGACATCACGTGAGTTCATTCAGTATTTAATGCGCCAGGGACATCAAATTGAATTACTCCCATTCCCGACGTTTCGATAATAATTGGAGAATTGTGGTCTTTCGCAATCCATAGATTAATTATAGCATCTTCGTACCTTGCTTATTTCCTCCATCTTTATTACTAGTTTGATCCACAGCTTCTTACATATCTAGGAACTTTTCGTACAATAATTTAACATGAAATTAAGTATATAAAAACCCTTTTGGCCAGAAACTAGAATTACAAATTATGACCAAGCCTTTGCCAGTTAAAACATAGAAAAGACATCCCTTGTGCTTGGTTTTCAAGCGCTTGGACACTCCCACTTTTTATTACGAATGTCAGCGCTCTCCGATGTACTAAAATCTATATTGGGAGGATCATTCTTCAAGTTTATATATATGAAAAGAGAAAGGCTTTTTCCTTTAAAAAAGACAAAGAAAATCACACCATGATTCGATCTTGGTTTCTCCGTATTAACTTTCTGAAATGCTACCAATCCAGTAAATTGATAATTGTAAACTGTCTGCTTGTCCATCGCATTTACTTAAAAATGTGCAGACGTTTTTTCATAAGTTTGAAGAAGGAAACAAATTCACCAACTTTTTTTAATTATACAGGAAAATATACAATACTTGTAAACTGTCTGAGCAGTACACAAGCATCAGAAGATCGCTTTGAATATTCAGTGACAATATAGTTTCCTTTCAATAAATAATAAACATATTATAAAGTTTTTGTTAATTTCCCACAACACAGCTTTTTGGATTTGTTTCCTTCTTCAAACTGACGATTCAATTTTAGGTTATTATAAACAATATAAGTTGCTCTATTGGATGGTGTATATAGCATTCTTACCAGCTAACCAGTTACTTGATTCGTTCCCGGGTTAGTTTATTTTAGTATTAAGTTTTTACATTAGTAGTCTTAGCTAGTGAATTTCAGTGTTTCAAAATTGAATTTTCAAAGCAGCTGGCTTATTTTACCTTTATCTTTCCCTTCAAATATATTCAACGTAGTGCATCTTGGAGATTCAACAATATTAACAGCGTAAAAATGGCGTTTAACCAGATTTCTGCTAAAGCGCGTGATGAAAATGTCAGTAGCGAGAACTTGATCAGTTTTGATTGTTTGGTAACAATAATAAACCATTTTCTGTTTCTGCGCATGTGCGAATATCGCACTAAGACTGATAAGTTAGTGAGACTGAGAATTAAAACTGAGAATTTTCAGAATCACAAAAGTAATAACTTAGTGTTTTTTTTTAATTACAGTAAATACTAGCATTTATCTGAAACACTACCTGATATATCAAGGCACTTCCTACAATTCTCCACAGCATATCTTAGTTTATTTGGCAATGAGTTGTTACATTACTAGTCTTTGCTAGCAAATTTCTCAATGTTTAAAAACTTAACATTTAAGGCAGCTGCGTTATTTTACATTTCAAACTGACGATTCATATATTTTAGTATCGTCATCTTTCTCCTGTACAATCGAAATTGCATGTACTTTCAACACGACACTCCGTTCAGAAAATAAGATTTTTGGCTATGGATTTGTAAATCACAATGTTTAACAAATCAGTTCTCTTTTCTACTCTGCTTATTTCAATTGCAACTTGATATAAATATAAATATACGAGGGGCGTTCCATATTGATTTA
>JAGDQP010043899.1:0-16075 GCA_022664845.1 Lepisma saccharinum | reverse complement strand
TAAACACCAATGTTTGGTCTTTTTCCAGAACTGAACTTCTAAAAAAATGTACAAAAAAAGGGGCCCACTATCACACGTCAAACTTATTACAAAAAATTACACATTACAAAGAGAACATATTATTAGCCACTACTGTGGACTACGCTGCTGCTTAATTACACGCACTCAAATACTACTGGTGCATAGTTAACAAACATAAAACAGAGTCCAAACCAAAAAGTAAAATGCAACCACAAAATACTGCAAGCCACATTGGTTCAAGATAACAGGTGCGCACCTGGAAAGATTATCAAATGATGAAACCGAATATATTTGTCGGGAGATGAAAATGTCCAGTAGCAAATTTGTGTATGAAACTCACATATACTACACGCTCTAAAAATTATTTAAGCCCCTTAGGAATGACTACCAAGCTAGTACAATTGTGATGTACATAAAGCTTCAAACACTCGAAGCTAAACATAGCAGCATAATATTGCTGCAAAAAACAAACAGATTTCACCAAACAAACAGCTTAGTACCCAAAACTTAATAAAAATATGTATTACAAGAAATGAAACAAGGGAAATGCCCTAAACTTTTACCTACAAACATGGAGAAAACAAATACTCTCATAATGAAATCTCTGTAAGGAAACTCAGTCAATCCACATACATAACGGCGAAGTTCGTTTAAGAGGACATAATACTCACATATGAATTCAGAAACATTCGGAAAGATCCAAATAACAAAGATATGAAAGAAAAACTTATCTCGATTAATTGACATAATATTCGACATTTTTGAGAGACATTTGAACAAACGCCATACTTCGAAATCCAAAATAAAGTTCCTGGAAGCACCTAAACCTAAAAAATAACATATAAAAGCTAGTAGCTATGAGCTACTAGGGGTTGATAACTATTCATGAAACCTGGAGCCCTTTTCAGCTTGAAAAGTTACATAAATGGCTCCCACTGAATATACCACACATATCAACCCAAATATTAGACTTTCTGGCCCCTACGCACAAGTTAACGGAAGTGCCTATTGAATTCCAGGGCTTCGGGCTTCGAACCCTAATGATTATAAAATAATAAGAACCCAAACTGTATATGCGGACTGCGGTGGCTCCGAGGTTCTGGGCTTCAAACCCCATTGCAAGAATTATATCATTTCAGTAAAGGTATAGCTAAACTTAAAATATTTTATTTAGATATCCCTACTGTTTACTCATTTCACAGGTACATAATAGCTATAAGGTGTGCTGTGCTAAGGTATCGTAATAGTTACTGTAGTAATTCGACAGTCTTCGATAGATCCAGGATCCAGCTGTGTAATTTTAAGAGAACAGTATTAAATTTATTTTTCCGTTTTTTCTTAATTTAAAATTTTGAAGTCTCAAGTTATTCTAAAATAATATGAAATTTAGCAATTCTTTTTTTTTTTTTACTGTTTAACCTTTTTTATAAACATGTTTTTCTACAAAATAAATTTTCACAGCCTTAAGCTGTTCTATTTTGTAGTATTGTACTAACATTTTTAAAAAGTTCCCCATAATAAGCACAATACTTTGCTTATGATTTTAGAGTCTGAATAGTATTAAAACACCATTTTGAGAAACTTATTTTCAAAAATTTTCCGCTGCAGGTTCTGGAATCTGCTCATCTGGGAGGTATCCGCTGGTTGGACATTGTATCAAATTTAAGTTCTGGGTAATAGTCTTAAGGGGGAAAAAGATTGTTGATTTTTGGTGGGGAATGCGCCATCAGCTTTGTGGGGATGGGCATTCCTGAGCTTACGTACATGTATCTTGAAGAATACGACAATATAACACCACTTTTTCTAAATAGTTTAAGTACAACACATCTAAACATTACTCATGTGACTACTTCACGCTGCACAAAAGCCGCTTAAATATATTATTGGTGTTTTCACTTTGAGATCATTATGCTTATACTCAATTTCCAATTGCCCACAAAACTAAATATTATATTGTAAAGAAAGGATACTTTGCCATCGATATTTTGTATTTTGTTGTACATTCGAAACAATAGAGGAATTGCATTTTTGCCTCGCTAGAATGCCAATATATCACACTATGCATCGGGTCAAGTCTACTGTACTTACAAATACTTATTGAAATAACTTTAAAACTAAAATCCTCCATGGATTGAAAACTCAGTTATGGAAGTTATATTATTGTTAATAATAATAATAATAATATTTTCATACATGGTTACATCATCGGTGATCATAATATTAGACATAACATATACTACGAAGGTCCCGGGTTCGAATCCCGACTGGGGCATGGATGTTTATGATTGTGGATTTTAACTAGAATGTGACGGGAAGAAGTCAAAAGCTACTAGAATGGCCAATACAAAGTAAAGTTTACAAAGTTTTATAACATAGATTAAAACAATTGCACACAATTCAAATTCTTATACATACAACTTAAAAAAAAACTGTTAAATATATATATTTGTTTAAACCAACTGTTTAAACAAACAAAACTTTGTTTAAACGAATTAAATTGCGAGCACTGAAAAGAAAAATACAACGCCGACTAGGAATAAAACTGAGGTCACAGTAGTTTTTAGTCTGACCACGGTACGTATATGGTGGCCACATTTCCTGATTGACCTGTTTCCCTGTAATTATAGAAAAGCTAAGCTTGAAACTTTATATTAGTTTCACTGTATTGTATTATAATAGTTATAATAATATTATACAAAATTGAACATTATTGCTTTTCAATTAAAAAAAAATAGAACATGAGTTAACAATTCCGGAATATTTTGTTGTGGTTAAAAAAAATACTGCATATTTCTGAATATTTCTAGTGATTGGCACAAACGAATGAATAACAGAAATAAATGAGTTTGAAACACATTTAGTTTGTTGAACGGAACAACAAACAATGCGATATAGATTATCATTAATAAACGTATAGTAGGCATTATAGTACACTAATATTGTATTACTTTGCAGCTATGATGTTGGAAATTTTATGTTCAAAAAGTTTTCCTATATGAGCTTAACTCCGCTTGACTTCAGCCAACAAGCAATGTAGGTTAGTATAGGTAAGGCGTCGAGCTGCAAACAAGTCGATCCGTGTTTAATTTTATTCGGAGCCTTAAACAAATAGTGCCAAACAAATTCGTTTAAACACACTTTTGTTTAAAGCAAATAAAACTTTGTTTGGGCCCTATTTGAACATTTTTTTTTATTGTTAAGCACAAACAAGGATTTTTCACTGTGTATGCTTTCTATGTATAGCTGTGTATTATCTACCACACTGTTGCAAAATATACGGCAATGTTATAAGTAAAACGGTTATCAATTATCAACTGAATTATACACTAAATTAAGGGGTATGATTTTAAAGAAGATTTTTTTGTGTTTTTTTTTTAGAAATATTTTTACCAAATTAGAGTAAATGCTATTTATATGAACACATGAAACCATCAGAGTGATGTTACAAAAAACAAACTTTAAATAACGAACAACATATTTATATTATTAAAAAAATCGGTCCATCAATACTTGAGATAATTAGCGTTGAATGTAGTTGTCTCAAAAATTAAAAGAAGGCTGACGAGCAACTCGCCGTTTCCCACTTAGCAAATGTACAAGTGCTATAGGTTCACTATGAAGTTTGGTGCTGATCGGGATGAATTTTGACGCTGAATGCGTAAGGGCGAGGGGACACATTGGTAAGATTTTTACAAAATGAAGATTTTAAGTTTTGTTATCAGTTACTGTAACATCTTTCCATGTTCCATTTAAATATTTAAAGTACTCTACTACCACTCTACAACTCTACCGTCAGTTTATTACATAGACTACCTCTTTTATTATCTATTGGCTACCTACAAGCAAATAAATTAAGTTTATTTCAACAGCTGCAATGCTTTTATTTTATGCTACGGTCAATTATTTGAAATTATGTTTTATTACACTTTCAAAATCAGAGTTTCCACATCCTTAGACAACCTGAAGCATGTTAATGGTAAAAACCAAGAGTGCATTTATGCTTTTCATGGTTTTGGGTTTCTCTATTAGTTAACACGTGGATTTAGGCGAAATATCGTTAAACTGTAAATAGAAATTACAAATTAATTCCATTTTTATGAAGAGATTAATTGCCTTTGATTTTATAAAATTAAATCATAGTATACACGAAAAAAAAATCGTACTGAATAGGGGGCAGACTAAAACAACGACAAAAGGAGCTAATTCGTACGTACCAATGTGCCCCTTCGATTATGTACCAATATGTTCCAAGCGATCATTTTAAAAAAGAAGAAATTTTCCTGAAGAATGAGCAAGTTGGTTACGTTGCATACAGACAAATTTATACTCAAGGAAATGGGTGTTCATGCACACCAAACATTTTACTGGTAACTCTAGACGTAGTCTACAGAAGCTTATCAGTCTAAAAGTAAAATGTGTGTGTGTGTTTTTTTTCTTCATATTTTTGAAGATACTGGACAAATGACAAGCAAAAATAGAATTTCGGAAAGCGGCCTCAATAATAATTGCAAAGGAACTATATGAGATTTTGGCATTGTGTATTTTAACTGAGAAATTATTATAGAATACCCATAATTCATGACATCATACGTATACGCAACACGGCCCGCTCTATACATGGCCACGGTGGGAAATTATGACATCAGAGTACTAGTCCGATCGACCACCATGAAGGACGACTTGTGTTGGGGGATGCTTCACATCGACGCAAAATTCCTAGTGCAAATTTTACATAACTTCTCAGCTTTCATAGTGCAAAATTATTCTCACAGTGTTCCTAACATTATATTGCAATGTCCCACGTATATTCTGAACACGTGGACATTACGTAAACAAAGCAATCATGTTTATAGGACAAACATGTGTAAAAGTGATGTAAACAAGAAGTGACACATAAACAGGAGCAGATGACAGTCAACTCTACAAGTAAACATAAGATGGAGTTAAAATCGCCAGAGGAGAAGAACGAAGACAATTCCCCAAAATCATCTATAAAATAAACCGACGCAAGGCAAAAGTACCACTCGCTCCCGGGTGGTCAGCTTCTCTCCTTCCTCCGTTCTCAGTGGCTACGCAATTGGAACACTCCTTGGTACTCAGTTGGCTACGCAATTGGTGAGTACTCTCACCTTAAACCTGACTTCTACCCGTACTCAGTTGGTTACGCAATTGGTGTCATCCTGCATACTCAATTGGCTACGTAACTGATATGTACTTAACCCATACCTAAAACTGGCCCGTACTCAGTTGGCTACGCAACTGGTGCAACTCCCGGCACCCAGGTTGTCTACACAAGCGGTGCTATCCTTCATTCTCGATCACCCAAGAAGAAGAAGAAGAAGTCTGCAGAAGTCATACTTTTATATTTACTGTAATTAGTTTCCTACGGGACGGTAATTTTGTTAACGTTACTATCTTTTATAATAAAATGGTTGAGGGCTAAAATCCACTCCCGTGTATCAATTGTCTCTACCATAAAGAAATATAAAGAACATTACGATATACCGTTTGTGGAATGTTTCTGTTTTCAAAGAAGACAAATTTCATTATATGGCGTTAAATGTACTTCCAGCGTTACTTCGGAACGGTTCTATAACACTGGCCCGCCTGGGTGCCTTGACAATATCAGCTTTCGTAAAATGACATCTCTATTTCATTTATCATGCCTAACATGAACTTACCTTGGGTCAAAAATCAGCGGTAAATACAAATAATTTATAATTTTCCTAATATATAAGGATCTGCGCTCCAGATTTATAACTGTCCCATGATTTCGATGTGTGTACAGTGTAGAATGTGAGGCAAGATCAAGGGGAGGAGGATGTATGAGTTCAAGGACCCTTTGAGAAGAGAGTAGATGACTGCCCCCCCCCCCCATGATAAATTACCACTGATTATTAGGTTGTTTTACATTCGAGAAAGCACACATACCTTACAGTTTATGTTATTCATACTTTCTTAAATACTCAGTCTAGTTGATCCAGAGGAAGAACATAGGGTCATGCTGAGGAATACTAATTGTGGAAATTTGTGTAATGAATGACACGTATTCTGCCAGAAAAACACGGACAGAATCTTGAGAGGGCGATACAGAGTGAAGAGGGATTAGTTAAAGTCAGGTTATTATTTTTTATTATACGCGATGAACATCACTGTCACGCATGGGCGGCGATTAGGGGGCAGTTAGCCCCCTTTCCCCGACCATTCGACTGGTGAAAATAGGATACAGAAATTGCCCATTGAAAAGCATAAAAGGAAAAGGGGGAATTGCTCCCTGATTCTCAAGTAATTTGTCACCCCATTAACCATACTAGTAAAGAAATTAAACTTATTAAGAGTTCATGTCATTTTTTTATCTGTCATTGTGAGACGTTACAAAAATAATCTTTTCACCCTTGTTCAGTTCCAGTAATTGCATAATTCTACAAGTTGAGAACTGTCACAAAGTAAAGTTCGTAAGTGAGAAAGCTGACTTTGCTACTGGCCATTTGTTGAATATGAAATGTTATTTATGACCTTTAGGCATCTTGGGCTTAGTCCGGGATAGGGCAGGGAAAAGGATGTGGCAAAGAATCGGCCAGGACCTAAGGTTGAAAGGAACTATTCCAAGCATTTGTCTGTGTGACTGAGGAAAAAAAAATCATGCTTGTGTCTGGTGTTAAGCATACTATGATAAATTAAACATTCACATTGTTTCAATACAGATTTTGTAAAACAAGCTATTGGTTAATAAAAATGCAGAAAGAAAGTAGTTCAATGGAGCGACCGGGAATCGAAGCCGTGTCCTTCAGTTGCACGTTGCATGCCAGCAGTTATCTGCCATTGAACTTTCGCCGCAAAAACAGATTTCTCTTACATATTGGACATTCCTTTGACCTGGAATTCCAAAAATATTCCTTAATTAAAATCTTCACATAGAGGGGAGTGACTTGGCTATGTATATAAGCAATGATTGAATGGTTCAGCTGAGGTCAGAGGAATATCAAATATGCAGAGTCCTTGCCACGATAATTTAATGGTAGGACATCGGTCACTTGGCATGCAACTGGGGTCCGGATTCGATTTTCAGTCGCTGCATTTTCAACATGTTACTATATGGATACGGTGACCGTATGACGGTTCTTGGTAAGTGAAGAATTCCTTCCTCCCGGAGTACCAATCCGTACAATAATTTGCCGGGCAGTAATTAAACGTGTACGTCCCACTTCTCTTGAAAAGAGCGTCGCGGGATGATATAGCTTCCGTGATAACGAGCGAGGACAAAGGCAACCCTACTGCTCACCCTTGGGGTCCTGTATAATACTTCCAAACCAGTAAGCCAGTGAATTCCGGAGACAAAGGTTGGTGAAACGGTAATACCGATAATAGGTCCTCTGAGCCCCGAAATACTGTAAAAACGCACAAAAATCAACAAATAGATGAATGTGTGCAAATGGCGGGAAACGGTCGCAAAGTGCGTGACGAACGTTGAAACGCTTGAAAATGGGTGGAAAACACTGTATTTAGGCGGAAAACCACGTTTTTAGTATTTGGAACCCCGACTCCAAAATTCCAAGAATCCGTGTACACTTCTACTAACTCCGACCAAAATATTGAAAAATGTCACTTTTGGTGAAACTTCACGAAATACCTTAGTAGAAATGTTTTCTTCAGTATTCCAATAAATACTAACACTTTCTACACTTTTTAGAATACTTTATTACTATTTTCAGAAATCGAACTTTATCCGGTATTTTGGTATGCCGTCGGTACAAAAGGTAAAACATACACAAAAACGCCAATAAGTTGATATGTTACTACAAAGCAATGAATATATTTAATATTTGACCTGATTACAGGGCACACACGCGATTATTCTTTTGTGCGTGCGTTTACTTCTGTAGGCACGTGATAATTTTACCAAAAATTGAGTGCGTTTGAATGTGTCAAAACAGGAGTAACATACACAATAATGCACTCTACTAATAACGAAACGATCAAAAATGAATAAAGTTTATCTGAATGTTTTTGACATAAGTTATAAGAGATTATCGTTAATGAAAATGTTTATCGGCCGGGTACCCGTAAAGCGTTGAGCCCAACGTTACACAATTTTTACTTAATTCTGCAACTATATTTTCCTTACGCTCTTACGACGTTTACGTACACCTGTGCTCCATGAACATTCGAGTCCGATGAAGTATATTTTATACTTAACATGCACAACAATATTTATTTTTCATTAACAAGTAACAAGGTTGTACTTCACATTGGTTGACGGAGTACAATTAAATTTCTCGACATTCGACTTTAATCTCTGAACGTGCTTTGTTTACATATACCCGATAGGCACTGATCAAGAATTGTTATATTATATTTCAAATGTCACTTTAACAGACGTCCTGACAGTTTGAAGAAATTGTATGCGACTTGTATCACAATCTTTTTAATAGTATTATGTTTACTTTTACAAGTTAGATTTTCTCTAATATTACTTCAGTTCAATGTACTTGTAGCGCGCGAGTAATTTTATGGTATCACAGTATTACCTAATTTACGCTATTAGTATCTTTTTTATAATACAGGAGTTTTGAACTGACTACTTAGGTTCCGTACAAAACTTTTTTTTTCTCTCTTACAATTCTTGCGTTTGCATTGATTTTTTATTTATTTGCTTTCGAGTCCAATGAATGCTAGCAAGTTACGACTTACTTTATTTCATACTCTAGTAATGCATTCGAATTTGTACTGATGAATAATGTTGTCTAGATTTGCCCTACTATTTTGTAATTCAACAACATAACATAAGTAAACCGTACTACTACTACGACTCTGAACTAAATATATCAAAAGAATAATAGGATCCTTTATTTAATTGGATTGTATTTCTTTAGTTATTGCCCACAGAAAAACTATCTAAACGAAGGCAAGGTAGGAACGCATATCGGATAAGCGACGACGACGTTAACAATATCGTTCCGAGCATCAACAATCCGCGTTTAATCACGTGACTTCTTTTTTGTCTTCAAGAGCACTGTTGACGATATGTAACTGATGCAACGAGGCTACGAATAATCCGATGTCATTTCACTCGACACAATAAAATATATTCCTTTCTGAAGTTTGCAAATAGTCACTGCAAATATGTAATTAGATTCCAACAGGTTGTCTATAATTAAGAGAAACGAAAAGGGTTATCTTCAGTGCGGCGTACAAGTCGTCCAGCAAAACGAGGTATATGTTACTTGTTCCTAGGCAGTAACTATCCCAGCTTTTCGTCCTGTGTTTATATTCCTGTAAATCCTTGGAACGTACTGATCCTTTTGCACTATAAGTTTTGTATATATAAGTAATTACACTTGTACAATGAGAGTTTTTTGTCACTGGCGCACGCTTAATGTTTTCTCTCCCGTGCAGCACGCAATGTCTTCTGCTGTCTCGGACGATGCAATGTTGCCAGCTCTCTCGGGCAGAATTGTCCAGCACCAACACAGACATACGCCGGGCGTTGACTCAAGCGTCTCTTCATGCATGCGACGATATCAATGCGTGTCGGAATATAAAAATACTTTAAGAATATCCAACTGCACTAAATGTTGTTATAATCATGTGAGGGCGAATTACCTGTCCGTCACAACCGTACGTCCCGAATTTTTCGGAACAGTACCCAATTTTAGGGTTGTGTCCCGAGAAGATTCGAATTTCATCAAAAATGGCTATATAGTATTATTTGATATGAACATTTGATATCTATTGGTATCAAATTATTTTGATTTTTAACAAAAATGAGTGGGTAACAGTTTACTTATAGTAAATTTAAATATTTTTTGACGAATAAATAAACACTACTGTTGATATGCACATATCAATTATTCAGGTATTGAACTTGTCTTGTAAAACGCATTAGATATTGTTTCTTTATTTTCATCGATCAGGTTCTTACTAATTTCAAAGTTCTAATGTTGGTACTATTTTTTTTTCGAAGTCGATGTAGTTTTTAATAAAATGCAACTTACAACCTTGTGCTAAATGACGTGAACGAAAACTTTTTTGGGGTGGGGGACAGGGGGCTTTGAAACGAAACAAAAATCAGAGGCATGGTATACTAGCTCATGATAAGTCCTGTCCCGAAGTTTGACTGAGAAAATATGGTCACCGTATATTTAGGGCATTTGTGTAAGGAAGTAAATTGTTTAGTATTGTCTTCAATAAGATTCTACAGTATATTAACATGATCTGTCTATTTATAAATTTATTTATTTATAAATATGTTTAATATTATTATGTATCCCTGTTTCTTGTTACATGTATAATTATTATGAGCAGTTGTTCATGCACAACTATATTTATTTCTTCTAACAGAATCGTGTTTTCCATATATGAAGTGCTAGTACTGTAACTTATATTCATATGCTGTTAGGTAAGAAAAACCTAAAGTAGCGCCAACATTAAATTTGGTAGTTTTTGAATATATTGCAAATAATACTTCATAGTGTCTTTAAATACGTTACACGAAAAAACGGAAACAAGAATGAACTGCTACTGCTACTTACAAGCATATAATTTTATTTATTTAAAGATTTCCAGATACAACCCAATTTCAACCATTTTACACCGGACTTTAGCCATTTTATACGGGTCTTTCCAAGAGCACCTCTTCCTGACATTACAGTGCACTTTACATTTTCTGATTTTCAAAAAGAAAGGAATGTCGATTGTCAGGTAAAAAATTTTATAACGCGAAAAAGTTATTTCTGCATCACATGATGTTATCACCACAAATTTGAACTTCGAACAATTAGTTTTTAAAATGAAACAACGAGGATTTATTTCTATATATTAAAATTACATAGATACGTATTTAAAAAATGTATGCTGAAGTTTAAACGTAGAAAATACAACAAATTACGGAAAACATTAAATTCAGTCAGTAGTACTTTAAAATTAATATAGCTATGAACTTAAAATCATTATACACGAAATTTATTTGTTAAACAATTGGTAAAATATGTATGTGGGAAGAAAACACACTAAAATGTGTATTTAAGTATAAAAAACTGTGCCAAAATATGTATAAAAAATGTGAGAACAAACACCCCAAAACTGATCACAATCACTCAGTTCGCTCACGTATTGAATACATTTCAACAATTAAAAAGAATCTTAATCAATTATCGGGCCCCATTTATAATAAATGGTGTACAAGAATATCCTGTTATTTATGCAATCTCACTTTTGAAAACTCCACTAGAAGATCAAACATATTTTACACTGATACAAATATTCAAAGGCTAACTTGCCCTCCCACTTCTGACCGACAATCACCGCCCAGTGTCAAGCACACTCCGCCCTTAGCCGCAAGAATGTAGTTCACAGTTCACAGCAATAGTTATCGCCGACAAGCGCACGTACGTCTCGCCTTCGCTTCGTTTAACGCTCATCTTATATTGACGAGATAAAAAGAGAGATCACACTTCGCAAACAAAATTCACACTAATCGAGTAAGCAAACACACGAATATTTTTCCTCGATAAATGGAAATTTTAATATAATAAATTAATACGATTCCATAATAATATGGTTTTATCGATATACGAGTATTTAACTCATCTTGATCTCAAAGAGGTGATCAATCACTAAACCACAGAAGCCTGCTGAGCTGAGATTATGGAAATACCAATGGTCGACAAAAGATTATGAAAATCATTCGGAGTAATAGTAGGCAATGAGAGATCATTTACATTCAAGATGTCCGTATATATAAGCCCACTTGAGAAAAAAAAGAAAGAAAGAGAGAGAGAGGCAGAGGGGGGGGGGAGAGACACACGCTCGTGATAGCACCAGAAAACATTTCTAGAAATCTGTTATCTAAATCATCGTACGATTTTGTTTCACAGTTCAGCTCTAAAGAAAGAAGATAAAAGTTGAATGGTTGATTAGCACAAAGGCAATGATGAAAAGGAGTTCCACATGCGACAAGCCAAACAGATCAGGCCGACCAAGTAGTCGTGTGGTCTAAGGCAGGGGTCGGCAAACTTTTTGGATACGTGGGCCAAATCAAATTATCTGTTCAAAGACGAAGGCCGCATTGTTAGAGAACTGGAAACATGATGATAGAAAATACAGCCATTAGATCTTTCTTGAGCTTTAATATTTGCAAAACTAGAATACTTATGCGTAAATAATACTTTGTATCTTGTAAGTGGTATGTTAAGTGTTTATGTACCTTCAATAAAATATTACAATGTAATATGATGATTTGTTCCTGGTTAAAAAGCTACTATATACAAATTAGTTACTGCTGTTAAGGAAAACTGATGTACGTACAAAATGTATCATAATTACTTCGTTCTATCATTTTAAAAAGCTTCACATCAAACAACAAATGTACAGTGAAATATTAAGGAGAACTATTAATTACTTTTGCAACTGAAAATATCCATGCAATTTCCCTTAATGTGATTCGTGAGGTTGAATATATTTAGCCAATATAGGAATATGTGGCTTAAATTTGGAAGTTTAATTTCGTAAGATGCGAGAACAGTACTTATTACATTCTTTTCTTTAGTTCACAATGGTTCGTGGTGTCCTCCGATCTTGCAACGTTAATTTAACTAATTTCTCGATGTCATACAATGATGAAAGTTTTACATAGCAACGTAAGTCGGGTGACAATAAAATATTGCATTGTTACTTTAATTATATATATTAGGAATATTATCTTTAGGATTATTCTTTAGGAATATTATCTGCTAAAGTAAAGTTTACCCATGAAAACTTCTTAAGTATATATTTCATAATTCAAGCAAAGTTCCCATTATTAATAGCAGATACTAAAGTAATGCCATCGTAAAATATCAAGTATGCAGTCAACAACTGATTGCTTTGGTGACTGGTACACATACTATTTGCCCAAAGATTAATCATTCCATTCATATTCAAATAATATATTATTGCAAACATCTTGATTCACATAATGCATCAACGGTTATGCTTATTAAATACTTAGCTGCAATGGACATTTCCGTTTTCCCCGTCCTTATATATTTTACAATTTAGTTGTGTACATCATATTAAATAATATATAATGTTTTTGAAATTTCAGCGCTACGGTTTTCCGTTACGTAGAAATATAGCATGAAATACTGAGAATTCAATATCCTACGTCATACAACGAAAATCATCCTCTGATTGGTTTGACGTAATCAATCCGTTGTATTTCCGTAGCTATATGCTTCTCCCTATGTTACGTTCCTTATTCAGAAGTTTGAAGACGAAAAAACAAAAAAGAGAAAGAGCATTTACATCATCACTTAACGAAATAATTAATGTACAAATCTGCAGAACACACTTCAATAAGTTAAAACACCAAAACATGTTTTTAATAACAGAAATTGCTCGAAACAATGACAGGGGGCAGTCTTAACTTGCAATGCTTTTCTTATCGCTGGTTTGTATCACTTTTGATGTCTTGACAATTTGGCGCAATTGGTTGGCGCATGCAACTTTTAACTTTTTATACTTTTACCTAAAGTTGTTCGAATCCTATCAACGCCCATGTTTTATTTTACTTCACGCAACGCAAGAGTAACTTCAATGTAAAAGTTTCAATTTACGTTTTTGTTTCTTACATGCTTTTATTATTATTTTTTACAATGACATATTAAAATTATTCAATATATTCACGGGCTAGAAGTAATACGTTAAATTGTTAACAGATGGCAGTAACGAGCACTATTAATTCATGTGCTTTTAAGTTATTGAAATATGCTTACCTAGCAGTGATTAAAAAAGTATACGATTGTCGAACGTAAAAAAACACATTTACTTTACAGAAAAAATAGGCAATTCTTTTTAAATACAAGAGTTCTAAAGAGCATTATTAGAAGTTATCTTATGATTTAATCATGAAGAAAGAGCTGCTATAAATTAGTGTTGAAGCTACCAAAATATATTAATATCTTTAAAAAGTATTAAAAGTAAAAATCAATTTTAAATGAATAAAACGAACTAAATGACGTGTTAAGGCATACAGAAACGCTATTTCTTTATCACTTATAGTATTTCTTTGGATCCATTTTTGCGATCTCTTTTAAACAATACTAACAAATCAAATACCATCTGTATGTTAATGAAAAGCAGTCGGAAGACTGATTACGTCATAACATGGCGACGCCCGATTAAGCGCAAAGCTGAGACTCTTTTGAAGCAAGTCCTTATTACTCTATAGATAAATGCATCACAGAAAGAAAATAAAATGTTTTCCGTAGTCTACTTTACCAGAAGAATTTTTTATTGCAATAATAAAATAGTATCGGAAATGTCCATTCTTGGATATCAATTGAGATCATACATCCAGTGTTATCCTTTGAGTGTTCCTTTGACAGCCACGAACTGTAACAGTTGACATCTGTAGGTCTGTCTGTTAAAACTGCAAACCCTATAATAGATTTATAGCTGTAAGAAAAATTTTGTTTAAATAACGTGCATAGCCATTGTATCCCTGCGGATGACATATTTTGGAGTGCGAGTTTGGGGATGTGATCTCTTCCAGGGGCCGAATTGTTGCGGCTGTTCATTACTTGCTGTATTTCAAGGACTGAAAATGGAATATGAAGAAGTATGTCAAAAGGACGGGTCGGTGTTAATATAAACATTCTATTTGGTTCATCAATTTCGTATATGTTATTCTGAGCTCCCACTTTTTGCTATGAATTATTCTTGCCACTTTGTCTCCAACGATTTTTGATTCGATTTTCGTGGGTTTTTAACCTTTCTGAGAATATCCCAGATTTCAGATAATTCCGTTCGTATGTTTAGTTTACTACAGAAGTTTTGCCAATAATGTCTTTTTATGGGATTTAACCTCTCTTTTCATGATAGCTACATTCTTTAATATTCTATTAGATTATCGGAAGTTGGATTTGTCAAGTACTGTTCGTGCCTCTTTTTTTGTTTTCATTGATTTTTTGTCATTCCTCTGTCACCAGAACAAACCAGGAAATTTATGTTTAGTTACACTGGAATATACAGGACTACTAGAGTTGTCGCTATATTGAGGATCTTTACGAAGTTAGTATATTCAAGCTGAACATTTGTAAATTCAGGGATTTTATGAATCAAAAACCTGTCGAAATAGGTTTCAATTTCCTTGTTGTATTTTCCATTTACGTATTTTATATGTACCCGAACTATGTTTGGTTTAGAATCTAGAAGTGTGACTAACTATACATGGAGAATGATCACTTGTAAGTAAGGAGTTAAATGCCTCACAGTACATTTTGCAAGATAGATTGTTAGTGCATATAGCGATAGAAGAAAGCGAATTTCCACTTGGCGGTACATGGGTTATTGAATCATCATTTAAAAGTACTAAATTGTTATTATCCAGCCAATCACGGATAGTATTACCGAATTTGCAGTTTTTATTATTTCCTGATTCGACAAGGTGGACATTGTAGTCTCCAAGAAATAAACTGAGACCAGGGGGCCAATTCCCGAACAGACGTTAGATTGATCTCCTGTCATATTACAAGTAGTAGTATCCAGAAAATTAAAAAGAAATTTATAGCAATTAACAATTACTTACTGTCCTTGTATTTCCTTCATCCTTCGTCCTCTTTTGGAGCATTTTATTATGTATATATATTTTAAATGATTATACATGATCTTCTCCATGCATCGGTTAGTACTCTGCGGCCATATTTTTTTCGTTAACGACTAATCAAGTCTCTCGCTTCCTACCTCACGTTTAAAACGAAGACGTTAGACGCTCGCAAGCTATCGCCAAAAACGTTAACGAACGGTCAGGAATACAAATCAAAGCGTCGTAGGCGACTGAAGTTTGACGCTCGCACTCTGTCTAACGTAATGTCTGTTCGGGAATAGGTCCCCCCAGGTTATTAGGTACAGAAATAGGGTTCCAGGCCAATTCCTCATGTATGTAAATTCCTACTCCCATCTTAGACGGATTTGGTTCCGAGCTTTGAAGTTCGTAATATTTGATTTGGTAATTCGTATATCTCCCGCTCCATAATTCAGAATTGCAAAGAACTGCTGGTTTAATATGTTGAAT
>JAGDQP010043894.1:563-16076 GCA_022664845.1 Lepisma saccharinum | reverse complement strand
ACATTATCACAAATTTATCCCAGTTGCTGGTCACTAATTGATATATTGGCTCAACGAAAAAGTTTGTGGCGTTAATTAGTAAATTTCAACTGGTTTTCTTTTAGGATGCAAATGAATTTCTTTAAACCAAATATGCTCCATTATTATCGGCAATGTTTCGCCATTTTGCGGGTAGAAGAACTTCTGTGGCTTCTTGTGAAACCAGCTTAATTTCATTGAGAGAGTTCTGCAGAGATCGGGACAAGTGATAGTCCGACGGTGCTATGTCTGGACTATATGGTGGATGCATCAAAACTTCCCAACCAATCTCGCGCAATTTTTGACGTGTCATCAATGAAGTATGTGGTGGCGTTGTTATGATGGTAGATAACACCTTTCCTGTTATTCAGTTCGGGCCGTTTTCCTTCAATTGCATGGCGTAATCTTTCTAGTTGTTCACAGTAGAGTAGAGTTCACGTCTGACCAACTGGAAGTAGCTCATGGCGGACGATTCCCTTCCAGTTCCACCACACACACAGCATCACTTTGTTCGGCGTCAATCGGGGCTTCGCAAACGTTTGTGACGGCTCACCATCCCTTCTCCACGATCTTTTACGCTTCCGATTGTTGTACGTGATCCATTTTTCATCACTGGTTGTAACACATTTCAGAAATAGCTCTTTTTCATACCGTTTTAGCAGCGCATCGCATATGTTGATTCGGTCTATCATGTTTTTCTCGCTCAACTCATGCGGAACCCATACATCGAGCTTCTTTTTGTAGTCAGCTTTGTGTAAATGGTTCAACACAGTTTTGTAGTCAATGCCTAGCTCCATGCCAATATCGACACTGCAGATATGCTTATCTTGCTGTACCTTTCCACGAATTTCATCAGCTTTTCCAGTGATTGGACGACCAGAGTGTGACTCATCTTTCACATCAAAATTACCAGAACGAAAGCGAGCGAACCATTCCCGCGCAGTACATTTTGATAAAGTACCTTCTCCGTACACAGCACAATTTTTTTCACACGCCTGCGCAGCGTTCTTCTCTTTGTCGTAATAATATTGCAAAATATAGCGCAATTTGACATTAGTGTTCTCCATTTTCACACGCAAACAACTTTCTAACCACTGCACCAATTTCGCTGTTTATACACTCACAGTAACGCTCGAAGTGTCACCTTTCCAACGAGCGTTCAGTGGTGGCGCTGCGATCCGTGTTTCCTGAGGTATTTGCAATTGACTCCATCTATCGGGGAAACGCCACGAACTTCCCAGACCCAATAGAAAACAGTCCATAATTCTTGCATGAACACATTATACTTATATAGTTTTTGTACATATGTATATTTAATTGATGATAAGTAAACAGTGTAGCAATCTAGTAACTAAAACAGGTCGTCTTCATTGTCAGAAATTTCTGAGTCCTTTTCTACATTATCACAAGTTTGTCCCAGACACAGTCCACAAACTGATGTACAAAACAAATCATACTTCTTCCATGAACACTTCACGTTTATACAGTTTCCATGACAGTTACAATGAATTATTTCCAGGGTATTATCAGGAGCAGGTTTCTTGCCTGTCATCACTGAAAAATATATTCAATTACTTAGTCGCCATCCCCAATCATCAGGTTGCATTTAAGAGGATAGACTCTTCCATTGAATATTTGGTAGTAAACCCACAGAGAATGGTATTTAAGTGCAGCAGGAGTAGGGGGAAGGTTTCCGGGTTGTACAAATTGCTGTACTGACTTTGCTATGAAACATTCTTATTCTTAAAGCAACAAGAGATTAATTTTGTTTGCCTTTGTACAGCCTTGTTGTTGCCTCTTCCCCAGCACGAATGATTTCTTCTTTTGAGGCATTTTCATAATTGAAAATAGAGATGGGTTTCTGGAAGACCTCATCGGAATTTGCAAGTTCTAATGCCACTTGGTTTCCTTTTCCAAAAACTCATGATGTTGTATCACAACCAAGGAATGCGTGGATACATAAAAGATTGTTACATAGTTCACCAAGGTCTGTTTTCGTAGATTTGATGTCCCAAAGACTATTTTCCGTTTTAAAAAACAAAGCGTTCGTGTTTGACGGTGACAGAATGAGCAGATCCGTATCATTTCAAAACAAGTACCTTGATTTGCTTATTCTTGAATAGCTGGGTTAACTATCAGAGTGTCTGCATCCCTGTCTGAATTCAAAACTTTAAATCCAGCAGCACAAAGCTCCAACCCTAATTTTCGAATAATCCTGTCTTTGTTTTTTTTAGTTCCTTATAAAGGCATCCTTTTTGATATAAAGCTTCATTTCTGGAGAACGGTTCACATCAGGAGTGATCTAACCTCTAGTTCGTCTTAGATGTGTACAGTCCTTTATCGATCGAACACTGATGTAGCCATCGAAGATAATTGAAGCGTCACTGAAGTGTGCCTTAATGTAAGAAACGTCGGACTCAAATATTGTTTTGAATGTCTGATTCACTGTTCAATTGACTTAGTGGAGCAACCATCCGCCATCAAGTACATATTTACAAGAAGTTGGTGTATTTGAAGGTGATCGTGTCATTTTCCATAAAGCATCAGTTAGTGTTGCTTTATATGGTGATCGTCCAACAACTTTTCCTTTATCAACATTACACTATCATAAGCAGTTAAAGCATTCGCAATAGTAATAAGTTTCTCTTCACTTCGGAACGGTTGACATAATGTTAAGAAATCAAGTATCGTTTTAGTATCAGTTGCATCCCTATTCATCCTGTTCAGTGAAATATTTCTATGCTGGTCTCTTGTGGAGAATGATACACTTGTAAGTTCCTGCATAGATGCATTGATCTGAGAGCAGACAGGCATTGATAGAACCCTCGCTGATCTTTGATTTCCTGTTATTCCACGTCCATGCGTAAGACCGCCTGCACTCTTCACTGACCTCATGAGTGTTTATTCAATTACCAAATCAGCAGAGTGTCCTGCCCAAAATCGGTTACTTCTTCTTACAACAAATTTACCTTCATGGAACTCAGAAGCTACATCATGATGCTTATCGTCTAATTGTGCCATTTGATGTAGATAATTACAGGGTGACTTGGTTGTATTTAAAACTTCATCTGCTTTCTTCCTTTTCTTATAAGCTTCAATCCTTTTCTTGTCAAAAGCTTTTTCCTACATTCACCATGACCTTTTTGATCTGTATGAACAGAAATTGCAAGATTTCTTGCTTTTGCGGCACTTCATATTAATTCAACACCTTATTTTAGTTAATGAAACACTGTGTTTCCCATTATTTAGAAAGTCATTACATAAAGCACATTTGACCTGCTCAGCTGTGCTAATTGGCTCCATAATTGTCTTAATATGTTCCTTCAGTTCATGAGTGCAGTACCTGTAGAAAGAAATCAAGTGCATTTATCATTACATGTATCATATTTCATTGGTGTAGCTTATACTATCACTTAAATATATAAAAATATACATCTCCATTATATTCAAAGAGAAAAGGAAAGAAATCAGTGAAATAATAAACTTTGTAGACGAACAAATAATATTTTAATGAAGATTTTACGAATAATTTAGAAATCTGTAGTTGGCAACACTGACAAAATAAAGCAGTAGCTTGCAACACTGGCAACTGAAAGGCGCGTAAAGAGAGAAAATATACTTAGGGCATTAACAATAAGTGAAACAGGTTTCTGGATAATATATTGTATTATGTATCTTCGAATTTCTTGGATGTAAGAATAGTTTATGCGATAACGCCCGAAGTAACCCCTGACACAGATTTTCCAAGATGGCGGATTTTTACCAGCCACTAGAATAGCGGCTTTTTAATATATTATTTACAAGGCTATTTGAAAATCATAGGCACAAAAGCCATTTGTGTTGCAATTATTCCCAACAAGTGCCATTATTTTTTCGTGCATTGCTTCTGCTAATAATAAATTATTGCATCACATTTTATAAATCTCTCATAAGGAGTATGCAGGAAATTTACCAAATGTGAAGAAGAAGAAAAAGGAGCTCCGGAAACAGAAAATGTATTATAAAACGTGCCGATAACACTGCAGTTACATATAAATGGAAATCTACATGGCTTTAAATGGGTAAACTACCTATTCATTATCTGAAATATCCTTCGAGGTGTTGCGATTTATACTGGAAGGCTTTTGCAGAGCATTAAGGATTCTCTCTTACTGCCTGTTGACTTTCTCAAATCTCGTAGTCAGTAGCGTAAATAGAATCTCCCCCGCAAGGAAATTTTAGGGTCCTTCTAGTAGCATCTCCCATTTGCAACATCAGCACATTATTGTCGTATGTAGAAGCTACTCACCAACTGTGAAAAATAGTGTTACCAGACTTGTCTTGTCATGTTTGCTGAGTTCGCCATTAACTCATTTTTCGCTAATTTATATGTCGCCTACAAGACTCTTTGGACGACTTTTCCCTCCCCCAATCTTGTTCCTAGCATAATATAATTCTAACCTGGTAAGCAAAAAGACCAAAACTCCATTCCACTAGCTTCTAAATAAAAGGACGAAATAAGTCTCATCTTTGTATGCTGGTTTATAGCAGTGAAGTTATGTCAAAGAATCCTCATTATCAACAAAAAATCATTAGTTTCAAATTGATTAGGTAAAGGAAGTCCGAAAATCCATGCATTGTCCATATCTCAATATTCACAAAAATTGGAGATAATGCCTTCTCGCTTAGCACGATAGTATTGTTCATAGAAGGAAAATATATTTACACACATATACGTAGGTATGTATTAAAACAAAGAGAATTTATTACATAAATTTAGGTTTAACTATTGCATTAAGTCACCAGAAGCAAACTTCATAATATGGAAACATGTACGAGTACAACGTTTTGTATAGTATTATGAAGGCATACTCTATTTGGCAACGCTTCTGGACCATCCTTGTCTGGTTGCATTTATTTTAATGCAAGTTGGCAATAATGATTGACGTTCTTATTCGAGGAAACAAATGGCAATGTGCACTAAGTTTTTCTGATTTATTAATACATTTTGTCTTTACATTTTCTGCTTTCACCTTGGGTAAATCGCCAGCTTGTTGAACGTGGATATGTGTATACGAAGGAGAAAGGTGAAATAAATCACCCAGTGAAGAAGTGATTTGGAGACGTCTTGAATGGGCAAACCCGAATCTGCACTGTAAAGGACGAGCGAACTTTCTTGGTTGTGTTGTTATTCAAAGAAATAATCAACACAATAACGATCCAGATAATGAAATAATAGGTGCAAAGGATATCTTAATGAAATAAAGGACGCACCTAAGTCCAATGTTGCTAGAGGTATTTGTAAATTATGCAATTTCGTCACCGCGAGCCCAATCTGTTACCACAGAACTTCCGCCATCAAGAACATTGCAACGCAAGGAAAAAAAAAAAAAAAAAAAAAAAAAAAAAAAACTTCTTGTCCCACGTCAGTAATTGACATAATGATAGTAATCCCAAACACAGTGGACATATCAGTATATAATTTTGTTATTGACGATATTGGTGCAGGTACAAACAATATAATTATTACATTTGGAACTAAACGCATTATTGAATTTTTTACTAATTGTGAAGAATGGGCTGTAGATGGCACATATAAAGTATCACCCCCTTTGTTCCTGCATCTTTATATGTTTCACGGAGTGAAATATAATACATTAATACCTACTGTATTCGTTCTCATGACGCATAGAGACACTAATTCGAACAGACATGTTTTATCAGCTCTTAAAACAAAGCATCCCAACCTTGCTCCAGGAATATTTATGTTGTACTTTGATTCGTGCAGTTCTCGAGGAGTTTCCAAACATTCGGCACAAAGGATGTTTCTTCCATTTTTTTCAGAATATCTGGCACATCATCAACAGTGAAGGAGATACCATATAAGGCATCGACCTTATATCGAAGAAGAAGTAATTTATGTGCTCTAGCATTTGCCCCAACCACTGACATGAAGTTGGTATTTGGTGAATTGATGAGCAGTTAGCTTTGGAGTGAAAATGAAGACCTTTTTGCGCCTCTCAATTCATATTTCGAGGCTCAATATATTGGTATCAGGTGATCCGATCAATCGCGAAGAATGCCTCCTTTTAAAGTTGAATTGTGGAACTGTTATGACTCTGTACTTGAAGGCCATAGCAATACCAATAACTCAGTAGAAGGATGGCACGTGTTGCGTACAGAGACTCAGACCACAAAACGCAAAACATAGTTAGACACTATTGCAACATGGACATATCACACTATTTGCGCGGTATCTCATAAATTCCGCTTTCATGAGATTGATTAGACATCGAAAATTTGCAAATCTTCATTTTTTATTAGAAAGAACTAATGTTTTAGATGTCAGGTTTAAAAGAACGTTTATCTTCAAAATTAAAACGGAGTACTTGTGAATCTCTTGAATAACACAATGCCCCAATGGTCACTAAGTATTTGCTTAACTGCCTCGAAATATAGGGTCGAAAAAATGCCGTCTGACCACATTTGATGAAAATACACGACTTTTGAACATACATGATTATTATTGAATAATATCCTCAGATTATATGGTATGGAAATGGTTGGTCAGAAGACGCTGGTCATGTACTGTAAAGTACACATTTTTTGCAGCAAGAAGAACTGTATTATATTCTCGTTCTATCAGTACGCAATGTTTTCTTGTTTATAGAGAGGTTTTCATTTAATCTGTAGTAATTGCATGTATAGATCCGAATGGAACTATATGCTCAGTGTTTTAGTGCCTTTGCAACATTCTATGACAGCACTAATAGGTGTGACTGGAACCAAAAGAAATTCCTTGAACAACTAGAACATTTCGAATCTGAACAGTAAATTTAATTATAAATAAGTAGGGGTCTAATTTACGAATGAATAGTTTTGAACAGTGTCTTCAATATTGGAAAAATGCTCATGGAAAGTATTAACAATAGCACCGTTGTTGAATTGTTTAGTCTCAACGTAATGTCCCTGCTACGAATTGCTATGGCTATGTAGTGTCGCTCTATTTAATCCTTGCTATGAAGAAGGGCGGAATGATTCACATTATTTCTTTGAATGATTTTTCTATGCAATATTAATTATTATAAAACTTTATCTTTAACTGAGACCTTAACGCTTAACGACTTAAAAAATAAATATTTTTTAGAAAATGTTAATACAGTGTGAGACAAAAAAATATCAAAAATTTATTTTCATTCCGCTTGAACACAACTATTTGCTAGATAAATCGCTACGTATCTTCTATACTAAAAATAATCTAACGTAAATACCAAAGATGATAGATTTAAACTCTTTTTGTAAATTTATCAGAAATTTTCCGATAGCATAAATGCTCGACACATGGTCGAGACTATGAAATAAAGCTGCATGTTAGATGTTAAGGAAACTCGTACTATGCACAGTCACGAATACGAAATGTATTCAAGTTGAAACTATCTATGTAGTGGCTACATAGCATTGTCGTTATGTAAGGTGGTAGCTACGTAGTGTTGTCGCCACGCAAAATAGCGACTATTACAGTCATGGTCACATAGTGTCGCTGCTATGTGAAGTCGCAGCTATGAAATGTCGCGGATACGTAGTGTCGCAGCTATGAAACGTCGCAACTAGGTATTGTCGCTGTATGAAATATCTCGCTACGAAATATCATGGAATCGTCCCCGGGAGAAATGAGCGGTCGAAAACCTCTTAAGGACTGGAATATGAGATTCCAAAAACTGTTAAACTTAAAAGCTTCAAATTTAGCATGCGTGATCATTATTACAAAGAATATTAATGACAATATTACAAGTCGATCGGTCCAAAATTTGCATTTATTCACCCCGCACCAACGGGTGCGAAAATCAACTAGTCTTCTATAATAAAGACAGCAGATATTCAAAAACTGAAAATAGCGTTAACGCTCCTCCACCAGTTTTTTGAAAATTATGGAAAGACAAAATATAATATTTCAATTTTGGAAAGTAGGGTCATTGATGATGGAACTCTTAAAAGTGTTTTAAGGAGTTCAATTCTAGTTAAGTTATTTGACTGCCAGTGAATTATGACGTCATAAGCTTTGCTATCAAATAACTAAGATAGAATTTAATTCTGTAAAACACTTTTAACTTTATATCAGAGAGTTTCATCATCAATGAACCTAATATCCAAAACTGAAATATCGTATATCGTCTTTCCATAATTTTAAAACAACGGGGAAAAGTGATAGGGGGGAAGTGACAAGAAGCGTTAACCACGGAATCTGTTTTGTTCAAAAAAAATTTTGAATGCTGCTGTAAAGTGCACTTTGCAGAAGAGTGCGAGAAAAAAATAGAAGTCTTCCAAGTGTGAACCTGGAGAAAAATGAAAATGAGACAAAAGATACTTAATTAAGACTATTGGACAGATTGGTTGGGAAGTGAGCAATAAATATTGTTAAAAATCTTCAACCACTTTTCTCGAGAGGAAAATTCAGGGATCTGATTCCATGCAAATTTTCAATGGCGTTGCAAAACATAATCAGAAATATTTCAGTTTCCAGGAATTTACAAAGCGGCCAACCAGGAATGTTTGTGGACTATTATTCAGATACACATTATGACAATTATTCAAATTAATTAATTATATTATTACTATTATTCCTTATTGTTATTACTTACGATAATATTAAACTAAAATTATTTTCAATTCTTAAGTGTATTCAGTTAAAATTATTCTCTACTCGGTTATTAACAGTAACCAAGAAAGATGAAAAAATTGCAGCGCTGTCAGTAGCCTGATCTGTGGATTTGTTTTAGAGAATTTGGTCAAAAATTTAAGTCAAGAAGAGAATACCGAAATTGGAAATTAGTGTATTGGTTATACAAACAGTGTATATTGAACAATGTATCTGAAGATAAGATTCAAGGAGGAAACATGGAGACATAACAATGCAAGCGGTTCATAGAAAAGCTTATGCTAGGGAAAACAGGTAAGAAATAGATAAGAACAGATTGAGATTACTAAATTTGCCTTGAAAAACTTGCACTAATTATAATCACATTTTAATTTAGTTGAATACCAGTATTTTCTTTGCTGTAAAGAAATTGTATTTTCTTATTGTAGACATATTTGATAAAAGATTTGTTTAGTTCTTAATGGCTTTAAAAACTACTTTACTTTTCAAAGCTAATAAAAGTTTCAACTTTATTTTTATAATCTTTCTTTTCAATTTTTCTTTTACAGACTTTAGAGATAAAGATCCGCAAGTGTGTGCAGAAATAATTCCCCTTAAAGGATGTATGGTACTTTCTAAAGCTGAAAACGTCAAGGGGGGAATACAGACATGTATGACAGCAAAAATGTCTGTACTCCAATTTGATGCTGCATCGGCATTTTTCGGTTGCTTAAACATTGGCGATGGTTTTGATAAAGTTTCAAACACAACTACTAAAGGGGTAGAAAGTAAAGATAATAATGTAGAAGCATCGTTTCCGCAGCTCAAAGACATAAATGTCCAATACGGGTTAAGTAATTAAGTAAATCATACGTTGATTTCTTCACACTGAGTATTCAATAAACATTCATTCATATATTTTGTGTTGTCATTTCTTTTCCTTACGATAAGTTAACTATAGATAACCAACGGTAACAAAAGAGAATTAATATGTAAAGTTTTCTTAAAGTCTAGGACACAATAATTTTACATTAATAAAAGTTGTCTTTGTATCGTATGGTCGTAATTGAAGTGTACATGCCAAATGTTTAATGTCATTTATAGAATGGTGTTTGTGAAAAGATTCATGTTCGAGAAAAGATTCATTATTCAAAGTGCGATTTATTAGGAAATGTCGTTATTCATGGATCCGAAAGAAAACGGAACAAAGTTTGCAGTTTTTCCAATATTAAAACAACTTTACTTGTAGAGTAAGATATTGTTTAAAATAGACTGTTCCTCCAGACAACTACAACTGTCAAGAGACTTTCTTGTGTTTCTCGTGCAATACTTCAATTTAGCCGCTTAGAATCTTTGACATTTCGATCTTTCAATTTTTCAGTTTCGCGGCGCTTACATACTTCCCCTAGGATGTAGTATATTTACTATATGCCCTAGCATGAGAGTAAGTCAAGCTAGTGTTGTACAATGTAAATGATCTGCAAAAGCAGCAACAAGCAATCAATCAATATCTGGTAAAGACGATGAGCTAGACAATGCCAAACAACTTCTAATCGAAATGAAATTCAAATAGCAATCAAATTAGTTCTAATCAAAAAGGGTTTACTTAATATAAAAACGACCTAAAATAGCATCATCTTTCATTATATGAATAAAAGCAGTTTCACTTCCTACTAAAACTGCAATGAAATTGCTGAATTGTTATTATACAGGTTAATAATACAAAAGTGGCACTATTTCACTTTAAGGATGCTGCTGTAATCTCACGCTGCAATCATTTTTGGATTTTGTAATAGAGAACCAGGTATTTTAAACACCATAGCTTTTATTTTATTACTGTGTTGCAACTCCCTACCATTATTGGCATTGTGCTCTCAGATAGCAACAACACGCATTGTAACAATACCGAATTTTCGTCTTTTCATACTAGGTGCTTATTTATTACTTAATAAGGTTGCAACCCAGCAGATTATAGTGCATACGTTCTGTATCATAATTTAAATATCTAAGTTCAGATATATAACATTCTTTTTGAGAAAAATCTTCAAAGACTCTCAAGTTCTCTCTCTCTCTGAAGTTATTCGTATTGCTTTCTCACGAATTCCGAAACGTAGTCTGTTCATCGGTTACCGGAGTTTTCAAGAGAACTTCCGTTATTCGAGTTCTCATTCTAATTTCTATCTAATTTTGCTTTACTGTTTCTTGACATCAGACAACAACGATTCTATTACACCCAGAACACGATAAATATTCCATCGAAACCCCGGAGAAGAAAAAACTACCGATCTTCAGAGATGTTCAAATATTCCCCCGGAAACGTCTATCTGAAAGAAAGACTAGTCCATAATCGTTCACATTCTTGGCTCGCTCTCCGTAATTCATCCGTGAACATAGAAATGCTAAAAACCTAACAACAGTTCGCACGTTTGTGACATTGTTATTAATTACAGCATCCTTGCATTCCTACTTCTATGTATTCTGTCTATGATGCATCTCAACTCCGACATTTCTATTACGCATACACACACTACCCCGACCCAGATACAAATAAGAAGAACACGGATATACAGGATTGTTCCAATCTATAGATACGAACTTTAAGCTACAATTACTAACACTGAAAGAAGAAACATGTTCATTTTGAGGGATCTTTAAAATGCAGTAGTTTGGAGGTGGAAGCAGACAACTATTGGGAAGTGTGTTCACAAAGGATGAAATATTTTAACAAATAATTACGAAAGACGTGTCGGCATAGCAAAGTACACTCAACAGTGTAGCCAAGAAATACCCTTCAGCAAAATTCATAGCAGAAGAATGCTGGTTTGCGCTTTCTTGATTATTTGAAAGTGAAATGTTTACGTAGGAAATATCTTACACGTTGCACTCCTTTGATGATAAATTTTGCTTAGTACAATATTTTGGTACAACTTTCATTACGTTCTGTTAAGCCGATACGGTTAATATCATTACTTGTTGAGAAATAGTAGGGCTTGGCAATTTGATCATTTTTCTACCAACTTTGATCCTTTTAGTATGAAATTGATGAGTCTCGTTAGGAAGTTGAATTTTGTATTGAATGTGTAACAATATGCACAGCAATCCACACATGAAGGTTTTTAAATAAATGGCGCGATAATGTGAGACTATTTCTTTCACAAATACTTACCACATATAAATTGCTTTTTCTTCAGTTCCAACAGAAATTTCTTTGTACCAAGTTTTCCACAGCTGGCAAGAAATCCAGCTTTCCAGCTTCACACATTTTGCGGAATAATAAGGCAAGAACAAAAGTCCCATTTGATATTATCAGTTTCATCAACACCACTATCACTTGAAAAACTTCTCCTTGCGTACATCTACTTTCCCTACACAGCTCAAATTTCACCTAGATTACTAGTTAAAATTGTCAGTGCGCCTTTGTTGGAAAATATGTGCCTTACAGCCATATGTCATTTCGACTCAAAGTTGTATTTCCATCTTTTGAACTAGATGCTATCCGTCCAGATTGTAAAAGTGTTCTGTTAAAGGTAGACAAAGCTTGTTGTGCGTTGCTCCATAATGGGTCTTACTGAAACTAACCATTTGCTTAAAAGTAACATCGCATAGCCTACTAACACAAATACCAAACAAAATTGTCCATGTACTGCACACTATAAGGTTGCTGTTTCACCACAACACAACATTAGAAAGCTTAAGTCCATACAATGCCATAGAAAGGACACTAGAACTAAACGATCATTTAATAATCCACTAATATTCATCCCTAGATTCGTTATTCTCTAGAAAATGTAAGCCACTTTCAACTAGTACTTTTCCCTTTTGAGCACTTCTATAAACAATCAAAAGGAGAACATCAAATGTTCACACTTGCTTTATCTGATAGGCTAAATATTCGATATGCCATACAGTGTTATTCGGTGGAATGCTTCAATTTCTAAACTCAACAGGCAAATATAAAATTATGAACCCTGGTGTCTAATTAGAAAGCTAGGACCCAGCAATATTGGCTTCCTATATCTCAATATAATTAAAGGTGAAATAATATATATAAATGTCTAACAAAGAGGAGACAGAGTCTGGGAATTTTAGTTATAAAATTGGTGTGATCGTACTTTACTCTTCAGAATATACGAAAATACTAGGGCGCAGTATTGGGCCAATTGCTAGATAATAAGGGTCACAGTTTACGTAACAGCATAGATACATCTCTTATAACCTAACATATTTCTCAGTATCATCACCCGGGATGCCGAAGTGAAATATTTCTAGGTTCACAAGCCAAAGATCGTAGGTTAGAGTCTCGTTAAGACTCCGTCTCACGGTTTGAAAACAGCGATTCTGACATCTGAGTGGATATCTATTGCTAGTTGTAGGCGTGGCTTACGATGTGTCAATCACTAAGGGTTGCCATAATAAGTTAGTTTCTGAACTTTTCGGGAACAGTGGTATGACCACGTTTACACTCATAGTGTTCGTGTGACATGTGCCATCCCTGAAGAAAATAGTGGTTAAAAAGAATCGCTTGTATGTGAAGAACTTGAGCTGAGAAAACTAGTTTTAAACAACAAGATTAGTCTATTAATTGCTGACTACGGTTGAATCTGTTTTTTTTTTTTTCAAAAGAAAAAGTGTAAATTTTATTACTAGCGAGAATAAAGAGATGGATAATTCACGGCATCACGTGCCCGAGACAAGAGGGCTATACATTGAGAATAGGGTAGATTTTACTGACTGGCTTGTCCTTTTCTCAAGGTCGGCGAAAGCGAATTCCTGTTTGCTATGTGTGAGTAGATGGGGTGGGTTTTCAGAAGGAAGCTAGTTTTCTTTTTACATCTACAAGCCATTCGGAAATGTTGGGGTTATAACAAGGGCGTCTGCATGGAGGGACGAGGGAAGCCTCCCCCTTGGACTTAAGTCTTTATATCTTGCTATTCTATTTTCATATATTTTATGTGTTTTTCATAAAATATACTACACTGCATGCATTTCATAAGGAGTACTTGGAATACTGCCGCTACCTGATTTATTGACACATTCATTTTAATGTGTGTAATCACAAATACACCAATTTACACTCATAAAACAAACTTTGTGAGTAAAAACACGAATGACATTACTGTACTGTCATGTAACTTTTAATTTTTATACCTACTCATTTTTTATGAATTTCGCTGCTGCACTTCTAGGAAGCAATCCAAAAAAACAAAGAACCCTCTCCCCCCCCCCTCTCTCTCTCACATACACACACACACTTATGTACATTGTTCGATTTGTCGAATGCCGGGGATATTTCCTAGTCCCTGAGGATTTCATCCCCGGTTGCTGATCCCGAATATCATCCCAATCAGGGACAAAATATTTGTATTTCTACCCACATTGCTTGTATGTTGCAACTTATCAGCAACCACTAGCTTTAGGATCCTCCCTTTTTAATTTATAACAATTTATATTAAATATCTCTACACTGATCATATACAAAGTTTAAAAATAAGCCAATCATAATATACATATTCTTTTAAAGTAATAACTGAGAGGTCCTCATCTTAAGTTACATTTGTACTCACACCTACTGTTTTAATTGCTTTAAAAATACCGAAAAAATCAAGAACACTACTGAGATTTTGAAATGCGACCTATCTAATACTTATTAACATTTCTGAAATGAACTGTTTCAGATTTTGAAGCTAATCTTTCAGCCGAGATATTCAAATCTTGTACCTTAGGACGACAAAGCCCAAGTATCTTCAAATTATAGATTAGTTCATTTCATACTCTTTTATCTAGACCATTTTAAAACCATTTTTGATTGTCATCTGTCCATTATTCTTAAATGTATTAAAAATGGAGCCTGATTACCAAAGGCTCTTAAAAACTAATCTAAATTTGAATTTTTACGGGCTTTAGGCAACAAGCCGAATGGATGATGATGGGAGAATTGGTCTAGTTCCATGCATTAAATATTGTATCCGGACTTTAAATTCAATTCGTTGATGTAAGAAAATGTGTTGCTGACATATGCCATACTGAGTACTTATTTCTTATCCTGGGAATAATGGTATGTGTCAATTTTCTTATCAGTTAGAAACAGCTTAACTTTGAGTTCATAACTTTTTGAGAACGCAGTTTTACCGCGGGACAGCAAATGAACTTCAGAATAAGATGTTGATGATCAGAGTCCAGTTCATCGCACAATACTTTACATATCTTATATATAAGACACTGTTTATAATATAATTAATAATTTTAGCAATTTGGGGCAGGATTTGATTAAACTCAGGTGCCACTCTTCTTGGAGAACAGGTTTCACCTGTAAATGTAGCGATGCGTTGAAAATAAGTTATTGGCCAACATATTCTTAATTTCAGTCACCAAATCTGAATTTCTGAGTGTAAGACACATGTCGTATTTCCATTCGATATCTCTCTTTCTCCAAATAATAATAATAATAATAATAATAAAGAAACTTAAATACAATAAATAAAAAAGCTTTTTGAAGACATACTTATCTTAAACAATTCGTACTAAAAAGTAAGGAAAAATTTTGTTTATGTATGACTAAAAAAGAAAAGCTGGGGCGCTCTCTCATACAAGTTACTTTATAAATTCTTCAATTTGCGTGTCTCATGCTTTTCCTTTTAGTCATGCATAAACAAAATTATTTTTAACTTTAGAGTACGAATTGTTTAAGAAAAGTATGTCTTTAAAGAGGTCTTTTTATCTTTTTCGAGTTATTTTGGAGTTCGGATGCTTTTTCTCAAGCTATTCCTTTGTGACCCAAATCCTAAAGTGTTCTGAAACCATTCAAACCCCACCCTGTATTTACCTTAGGATAAAGATAATACGTCGCTGGGTAGGTCCTTTTGAATCGCTTAGTATTCTCA
>JAGDQP010043891.1:0-16077 GCA_022664845.1 Lepisma saccharinum | reverse complement strand
AAATTCATAAATGGTCTCACATTCAGAATATATAGTTCCGGGACCGGGATGAGCCTTTTTTTATAGTACTTATTACCTTGGATTCCACATTTGTTATGTAAGAAGATAGTCCTATTCTTTATGTTTCTTAGGGCGCTGGGAAGGATAAAAACATTGCGTATTTATTTTCGCTTGTTCCTGGAATATTCATATTGTTTCACACACACACACACATACACAAGCTTGATTTTCTCTCCTACTTGTGACTTCATAAACGTATCGGTTGTAGCAGCAAACAACATTATTCTGATTGCTATTGTCTTTTCTTCATGCCTCGAAATAAAATGGGGGGAGTCCATGACAGTTTCACTCAGCTTCAAGACTAGTACTAATACTAAATAACAACTGCATTCATCCTTTTCTTGCCTTCTAGCATAGCGTCCACACGCTATACGTATGCTTCTAGTGTGATGAAGAAAGAAGCAGTTCCCAAAACAAAAATAGTAGAAAACAAAACGTTCGTGTTTGCCAGCTTTTGAGCGCACACGTATGAATGGCTGTGGGTGTTATAAATAAGCTACCCCGTACCCTCCCAGTTTTTTTTAAGCATTCTACAAGACGATATCATTGAATCATACATGTATACATATGTACATATACGTATGTATGTATCTAGAGTATGAAAATTTTCATACGCCTGCCAACCCCTTTTGTACTGAAGATCACGTTTTGGGGTCGGAGTTCAGAGTGAATAGAAATTGAATAAGAGAAGAGAAGGGGGTTCTGATTTTTTTTTTTTTGCCACAGCTAATGAGAAGAAAAAAAAAAGCGGTGATTTTATTTTAGCAGAGATGAGATTATCTTATCTTCGGATTTAGTAACAAAAAATGTGGAACCACGATTCGTTTTGGAATTACACAAACTTCTCCTCTGTCAAATTGCAAAATTTTCTGCACAGCCATTGTTAAGATATTTAAAAAATAAGAAACACATGTTAAAGGATAGGAGAAATGCCAACCCATTCAGCTGTAAGACTTCCCCTTAAGTTTGCGTTTTATACTTACGAGGAGTGCATGGTTATCTATAAAGGGTCGGTAACAAGCGGAAGAGTTCCTTCAGAGACAGAAAACAGCAAGGAAAGGAGGGGGCAATGGATGCATGGTATCAGTGAATAGGAGAGCAACGAAACAAACGAAGACGAATCCGTACTTCTGACGTGAATGATGGATGTAGCTTCCCCATCTTACCGCTAGATGTAGCGGAATGTATATGGTTCTCATGTATTTTCCAAAGACTGACAGAGATACCAAAAGAGTATCATGTAGTTTTTTTTTCTCACGTAAACGCAACGAGCATTCCAGAACTAATCAATGATTTAAGATTTTCGTAGGGTAAGGGCTGAGATAGGGATGTAACTGTCATATCTGTCACTTTTTCTTGAGAGAAACTTTGTGGAGTGTGGTAGAGATGCTAATAAATCACTCGAACTAATTATATTTAATAATAATAATAATAATAATAATAATAATAATAATATTACACTTTCTTTGATTGAATAAAATTGAATATACAAAATAAAACACCATTAGTTTTAAAGTGGAAGGTCCTTCAAGGAAAGGTGAACTTTCTCCATTCTAAGATCTTGCAGTCTAGTTGCTAACGTGACACACGTGAGATCACTATTTGGAAGGAAGATAAAGGCTCGAATTCACCTGCCGTCTATCTTGATTTGAATGTGTTCTTTTTTCAGCAGGCGAATTTTGGGATGCAACTTGACTGCTACCTTTCTCCATCCTTTAGCCCGAAAGAATGTTCTCCGAATTACGTTGTCGCTTAGTTTTGTGCCCATCGGCTGTCCAACTCAGAAAATCTAACCAGACCTTTTCCATTGTGACGTTCAGTTTCCGCAAACAATGTCCTTACCAGTTTTCTCTGTTATTTTCTGGGAGGAGTTCTCCCAGGTACCCCCAGTAGTAATTCCCGACCTTTAGGATTTTATGACATGCAATTTTTTCTATTGTGGCCCGTTTAACACATTTGTAGTACACACAACGACGTTGTTTGTATTGGTCATATAAATGCGTATTTTGAGATCACATATTGGTCTAATCATTATATAAAAGCATATTCTGAACATTTCAGTAGATCTTATTCTTAGTACCTGTGCCGCTAATGCAGAAGAATTTTGTTTATTGTTTTCCCTTTCCTTCAGAAAGAGAGACGAATGATATGTAGAAGAAAATCCCAGGGTTGAAAGTTCCTTTTTTGTTCATTCAACAGTGGGAACAGATGACAGATGTTTTCTCTCTTTTTAAGATTAACATATAATATCAACGACACTTGACTGCGGAAACGGATATACAGAAAATAATGATTTTGTAAAATGCTTACCGATACTTTATAAATTTTAACAATATTTTTGTAATGTTTTAAGTTTTTAGGTAATTTTGCGGCATAAACGCATATATATTCCAAAAGTGTTTGTGATAGAAATGAGTACTGTATTGATTACGTGACTTTTGTGGCGCACTGATTTTTTCGTTGTTATCCAGATCCACACTTTGAAGTCTTCCACTCTTCTGTTGTTATCACATCTTCGTAGAGTCCGCTTCGCGCAACACAAGAACACCTGCTCCGTTGGTCTAGTGATTACGGTCACGGGGTTTGGATCTGCATTGGAGTAGGACGCAGGTTCAAGTCTTCCATCCTGACTAAGCTTGTCTAGAGTTTCCTTCAGATTCAGCAGATTAATTCTGGAATGGTACCTAGAAAAAAAAACGGCTACCTTTTCCTTGCTTTAGCACCTTTTCATCGCTTTGACAAGAGCTGTCAAACCTCAGATATCTGACAGGTGTAGACCATAAATGTAAGTAAATGTAGTTATTATATTGAATATATGTGGATTTGAAATATTAAGCGTAAGCTGTATATAAAATGGAGACGACAGTTTTCCATGCAGATCACTTTAAAATGATTCATTAATCAAATAAAATTAATATCAGAAATCATATATATCAGTAAAGGGCATGAGAGACAAAACTATTGTTCAATGTTAAAGGTATTATGAAAAGTATGTAAGGTTCCTTTTTTGTGAGGGTGAGGTTGGGGGAATATTAGGGCTGTTTACTAATTTCATTTTGCCTATTTTAACATACACTGCACAAGAACGGTTTGCTCTACTCATTTGCAACCAACAACCAACAAACAAATAGTTATATTAGGAACTTAATACCATGTTCCTACAGGTTTTCTGATTAACTTTCCTGTCTGTCTTCCATGGCTGGCATCGTTGTATATTTGTGTCGATTTCATGAACAATCCGTTTGTGGTTTGATACGATCCACCAGAATTCTAGCCTAGGATCATTGTTCTGCCATAATTTAAACAACTAGTCATCGAATCTTTTTAACACGTTTTTTATTAATTCGCTTTGTCTGCTCGGTTCAAATTTTGCAATCGATTTTAAACTCACTTCCCATCCGTTTTCTTTGAAATTTTGTAAACTTGCTTGCTTCCGATGACAATACAGTATTCAATCATTAGATATACAACAAAATAATCCAGTTAACTGTAATTAGTTAATTAAATTTAGAAGTAAATTTAAGTCGAACGCCTTAATCATTATGCAAACAAATTAACACTTCTGATTTGTATGGTGGTAGAAGCATCAGAATAAAAACGGTAAATTCTTCAAAAGCAACTGAAAAGGACTTTCAGTTACTAACGACAACTATATTGTTTCCAGTCTTCAGAAATGATGTTATTTTTTAAAGCTAAGATTTTCAACTAAAGGACTAAATCTGGAAATATTATTATGTTTAATGGTTAGTGTAAATCTAGAATGTTACACTACAGTGAAGCAGTATAAACCAATAAAGGAAAAAAATAATTAAAAATGATTTTAAAGAACAAGCTTTTTTAAGATGGACTAAAAAGTAAAAAAATAATAAATTTAATTAATCTTATGAATCGGAAAATAAAAGCGTGGGTGCTCTTGCTTACCTTATCATAAAATCAAAATGTCTAAGAGCACCCACGCTTTTATTTTCCGATTCATAAGATTAATTAAATTTATTATTTTTTTACTTTTTAGTCCATCGTAAAAAACCGTGTTTTTTTTTAAATCAGTTATTTTTTTTATTATTATTTGTAGTAGCTTCGCTTGTCCTCATAGTGCGAATAATAATAAATAAAATTAATGTCGTTAGAGCATGAGATATGGAATTACAAATTTTAAGTGATTCGTTTGAAGTGGCATATTTACGCGGAAAATATAAGCATTGAAGTGGGACGAAAAACTAAATGTGTTAAGAATCTGGTCAATATCAATTTTGAAGAAACAAAAAACTGTATGTATAGGCCTACCACATTGACTTTTAATGGCTATTCCCATGCATTTCATAAAATTTATCTACTACACTGCCGAACATCTTCACACAAAATCAGTTAATTTTGATCTCTTCCCTGCACTTCAAATGTGCGAAGATGTGAAAAAGCGAGTGTTTACTAGTTAGATCGCATTAATAAGTGATTGTTCGTAGCATTAATATTAATTTCTTACGAAATAAGTAAAAGTATTGGCGGGAGAGGTAATGGAACGTGCGTCCTCTCTGCGGTAGGCTAGCTAAGCCACAAAATACACTTACCGTAATACAGTCACGTGTTTTTGCTATAAATTTAACGAATTTCGATGCAAAAGTGAGTTGCTTTGTGTTATAAAGCACACAAGTAGGCGGGGGATATGCACAAACAGTGTGTAAGTGGAACAAGAAATGTACAGTACAACATTTTCCTTTATAATCTGCCGGTCGGTACCTCGTCTGCGCATTTTGTACAATTTTCTGATCAACAAACTAGTGGGGTGACATGAATATTTTTGTAGTGTATCTTTTCGCAACTAGTTCCTTCTATTTTATATTATTATTAAGTTAGGAGAAGATTTGTTTCAGTTCTGAGAAATCTTATATGATAGATATTAGCAAATTTGAACATTTTCTTTCATTTTCGTGCGTGATAAAACCGAATTTCTTTTTCTGTGCATGGTTAAAGTGGGATTCAAGAATTTTGTCATTTGTTAGCACTTTTGTCAAACTTGGGCGTGCTCAGTTCTTGTTGCAGTTTCCTCTATTCGTAGTTTAGCCTGCTTATTCGACATCTGTTTTGTTTAAAGGCTTTTAGTGCATTAACGTTCCTGCACTAATTATAAGTTCACTAAGGCAATAGAAATGTAAAATTACCTTCTCTAAAATGTTTGTTTTTATTTAATTATATCGGTTTTCGAAAGGTACTTGTCTCGCCAGTACGGTTTCCAATCCCGCGACTTCAACTACAAGTCCTTTTTTTTCCTGGACTCACTGAGCTACAAGAAGCAAATGCTGGGATTCGAAATGTCACCATGCTGCTTTTCCCCCGCAATTGCTGCTTCCACGGACAGTCAGTAAGTAGAATGTGACTTGATGGAAATGCATGAACAGAACTTTCACGTTTACTACTTGCATTGCATTTATTATTATTATAAATCGTTGTCCGTGGTCGAAGTGCTAACTAAGAACACTGTAACGATTATGTGGCAAATATTGGCAATAGTTTGCAAACAAACACTGCTCTGTTTATGTCAGTATCATCTGCTTCTAATTCTGCGTATATTGTTTTTCAGTTACTTCTAAGAGCTGAATGTTCAAAAAGATAATGTGGTATATAGTTGTTGGAGAATTTTTTAAAACTAAGTTTTTATAGTTTTGTTTCCATGCGTGTTAGTGGATAAAGTGGGTTCATGAAGTGGAATATACAGATTACAAAGTTGGTTCGTCGTTTGTGAATCTTGAACACATTTGTTTCGGAAAGTCACGTTGTACATTCCAAGGTCGAATCACTTTTAAACACACACACATATAATTTATGCGGGTGTATCTAAATACAGTCGACCAACGTCAAGATCATAAATCATCATTCATTTACCTTTTAAGAGGGTCGGAAGCATTCCTCAAATGTTCTCCTTTAGGTCATTTTTTTTTTCACTTCCGATCACTGTTTGAACACCTTCTGTTGGAAAATTTATCTCCAACTTGGCAGCAATGTATCTATAAGAGCATTTAGTAACGTAGTGAGTAAAATCGTTGACGGGAGCGGGTTTAGAACGCTGGTCTTCTCTGTAAATAGCCTATTGATGTAACAAACTGATTTACCAACAACACACGAAGTCGTTTACTTTCATTGTTACATATTGAACAAGTTCGCTGCAAAAATTAGTGAACCTGGATTTATCAGGATATGTAGTGAACGCAATGCGTACGGTAAATGTTTTAAAAGTAATCCTGAAAAATCTAATACGCAAACATACAGATATTAATATATATATATATATATATATATATATCTGAATATTGGAAACACCTGAACGAAAGTGCAACTTACCAGATTAATATGGTGTCGGGCCACCTTTCGCCTTCAGAACAGCCTTGATGCGACGTGGGATGGAGGCATAGAGGTCGTGAATGGTAGCAAGTGGAATATTACACCATTCCTCGTGCAGGGCATCGGCCAGTTCTGTGAGAGAGGATGGAGGTGGAAATCGTCGCCGGAGTCGTGTTTCCAAGATGGACCACAGATGTTCAACTATGTTGAGAACTGGGGATTGGGCGGGCCAGGGGAGGTGTTGAACTTCATCCCGATGTTCCTCAAACCACGCTGCAACAACTCCAGCTGTGTGAATGGGTGCATTATCATCCTGGAATATGGCGTCATTGTCCGGGAACAACATCCGGACCATAGGATGCAAGTGGTCTCCTAAAATTGCGACATAATCGTTGGCAGTGATGCGTCCGCGAAGTGTGACCACAGGACCCAATGAAAACCATGATATTGCGGCCCACAGCATGACCGTGCCGCCGCCATGTTTCACAGTTGGGCGGAGACACTGCAGATCATACGCTTCTTTGGGCGTTCTCCACACATAAACACGGCCCGTGGTTTGGAATAGGGTGAATGGTGACTCATCCGACCATACCACACGTTTCCAGTCGTCAATGGTCCAAGTTGCATGGTCGCGGCACCATTTGCGGCGTGCTAAAGCGTTCTGGTCCCTGATGATAGGTTTGGCCCGTGCAACACGACCCCGTAAGTTCATGTCATGTAATTCGCGGCGGACTGTGATTGTCGAAACAGATTGGGGGAGGTGCTGATTGAGTTCCTCCGTCACTTGCGCCGTAGTGGCACGACGGTTCCGCGTAACAATGCGCTTTAATACCCGGCGTGCCCTGTCACTGATGCTTTTCTTCCGCCCACTGTTCCGCTTCCCCGATGTGGTTTTCCCGTGTGTTGTGTAGGCCGTCATCACCTTCGATACTGTCCCTGGCGACACACCTAACACACTAGCCATTGCCGTCACACTCACTCCACATAACCGCGCACCAACAATTTGCCCTCTTTGAAACTCTGAGAGGTCTCCCATTTTACACTACCTCCGTCTGCTGCAGCCACTGCACACTCCTGTTCCACGACGCCTGACGTAGTATCGAGACCGACCTAACACACCACCACCAGCAGTCCGGCGCTGCGGTCGCCACACCACCACTGCCAACCCATACATCTGACGTGTTGCCAACTACAGGTGTTTCCATTATTCTGATAAGCATCTCGTATATATATAACCTTTTTTTTATCGATAGAGTATCTAGCAACTCACACTTTTTTTTTGCTAGAACTTACCGTTCAATTGGAAGGATGTAAATGGTAATTAATGAGTGATTTTTTAATATACGTAGAATAGTAGAAAAATTACTCTGAGCACTCTTTCGTAGAGCCTTCGTGTAGTAATAGGAAAGCGTTCGCTTGTCATGCAAAAGGTCCGGATTCGTGTCCTGGTGATGTCAATATGAAACGCTTTTTTCACATTTATATCGAATATATATGCTCGCTATTGGATGTAGTATACTTACCTTACTCAGAAAGTGTACCTATCGACCATTTTCTTGGAATCTTTAAGTATACATACCAAGCTATACCAAAACAAGCTGCCAGGTCGAAAAATTAAAGTAATATCTTGGCATTCCCCGTAGAGACTTGAGTGGACAACGGGTAACAGTGGTAACATAGGATGGCAAGTAATTATGAGCGTGGTCTATCAGTCTATGGCCTTCTCCAGTGACGATTTGTACATGATTTTTTTTTCAGTGCACTAAAAGGACAGGATGAACAATTTTCGGTAGAATAACCCAAGAAATATTAAGTTATTCGTAACATATACCTATGTCAGAAATATCCTAGAAGCATTTGAAGATTCCCACAGGAACATTCCAAGCTTATTGGACAAATCTACAGCTGTCTACTGTGTGTGTGTTTAGGTTCAGCAATATAGCTCGAATAGCTTATTTATTATTATATTACTTTCTCGTACATTTTCGGAACATTAGTGTGGGCAAATTTGGCTGTTCACATATGACAACCCCCCCCCCAAAAAAAAAAAAACTTAAAAATGTGTTTTAAGCTTCATATGCTTTTATTGTGTGTATTTGTCATCCAACTCAACGCGAATCAAACAAGAATCTACTACTTGGAACTAGTCCAGAAGTTTGTATTTAGCGAAGGAGATGGATCGGTCAACTTGAAGTCTTGAACACATGTACACTGTATTTGCACAATGTCATATGGTAATTTACCATCTGCAATGGAGAAAATTAGCATTTCTTAATTGTAGAGAAGGCTGTTAAGTATATTAAACGCGTACAAACATCTCATTGCCCCCTCTTTTATAGAATATATTATGTACGTACGTATGTGCCAGGTTCAGCGCTGGAGAAAATTACTCTAAGCTGTTGTGGTGTTTGGAAGAACCTCAACGAATGGCTGCGTGCCAACTTTCTCTAATAGGCATCTCCTAGAATATTGAAACTAGGAAACCTCTTTTTAGTGTTTTAAAGAGAGCACGGTGAATGGAGAATGCGATGGAATGTTTTTATTATTATTCTCGGAGAAACTCCAAAAGCATGAATTGTTTGAGGCGTGAACCATTCGAAATATCAGTATTTAATTAATATGAATAACAGTACAGTAGTACCAAAAAACCAAAAAATAAATAAACAAGAAACATTCCTGAAGAATAGCCACACAACTGATAAAAACTAAACATTATTTAGTTTTCAGGATACAGGAAATGAAAGGAAAAGAAAGGAAGCGTCAAGCGGGACTCGAATACGGGTCGTTCAGTAAGAAGTCCAGCGTACTGGACCAAGCTCCCAGTCAGTCGTAACAGAACAGAATAGTATAGAGAATTACAGATGCGTTGTTCGAACTCCGAAAACAACATAAACTTAGTTACTTGCACGACTTACACAATGTTTTAATAACTACTCGATTTGTCAATTAGGGATCGGAATACCCGTTAATTCAGAATATTTCCATGTGATCAAGATGTCGGCAGGAAACACTTGACCAGCATTAGATTTTTACGATAAGAAACAAGTTTTCTTTTTCCTACGCATTTGCGCAAATCACACTGGAACTGAAACGTGAGAACTTCTAATAACGTAAGGAAATTTATGGGATATATCAAGGAACTTTCCCAAATCAAGGAGCTTCTTCAATATATATATCGAGGAGAGTGACGAACTTAACTATATTCTGAGTGTTAAGTGTCAATGTAGAATGTCTGAAACCATCACCTCATCTGTTCATAGTTTGTTAATCAATTCCTTGGAGGAGGATAGAGAAGATAACGACATTGACCTCTATTCATTAGTATCTGCATGTCTCATCAAAGTCAGTGTAGGAACTTTGTTTAGGATGGCCGACTCCAAGGTCTAGAATCAGCTGGATCAAATTCGAGTTGTGTTTTGTTTCTAGACTAAAAACTGATGTCATGTTTCCAACAACGAATTATAAAATTCGTTTCAAATTCCAAGGAATAAAATGTGATTTTACATTTTCATGCCGAAATTGTAGATGTAGATGCAGTAATTGTAGGATGATGATAGTATTAATAATAGTTTTATTGTTTAATGTAATATAGTCATTTTTCACAGTTTATTATGCACCAACACTTCCTAGTACAAATGTTTATTGGTTTCGTTGAAAATGAATATTATAGAGGAATGAACAATTGGACAGTGATTTGTACCTAGTTCTTATTCCATCCATATATTTTGACTTGTGGAAATTATTAACAAAAGAAAATCAGTATGTGTGGAGACAACCATCATATCACTTTCGTCACATACATACAGACAGCGGCGTTTTGTCTCTGCGGACTTGTGATCAGTTACAACAATCTCTTTGCCCCCTTCTTTGAGTCGCTCAGTTTTATGTGCGCTTCTTCATTTCTTGAAAGGAAAAGTTCGTTTTAGGGGGATGCAGGGAATTTTGCTGATCCTTCTCTTTCTCCCCCCAACTCCTATCTTTTTTAAGTTGTAATCCTGAGTGACATCTATGTGTAAAATGCGGATTTAGATTATGTTCGTTAACTCTCGTTTCGTGATAAGAAACTGTTCTAATCCTCTAAGGGGAAAATGTTGGGGAGTGGGAAACCACAAGGGAGTCTTCTCTTACGGGAGATCAAATTACAGAAATCGATCCATTTGAGAAGCTGGAGGAAAAGAGAAAAAGAGAGAGAGAGAAAGCGAGAGATTAATGATCCTTTCAAGGAAACGAGTGGTGGATATTCTTGGCTTCATTTGGGTGACGTGTTTCTGGCTTTAGTAGGTGAGCACTTGTGTGCACTGGTGCGAATGAAAGTGTGACATGCGTCATTGTGTATTACGATAAGGATAGACAGCCACGCAGGTCTATAGTTAGTTGAGCGATTCTTGATCTCGGTACTCTTCAAGAGAAAAATAATAAATAGTGCTCCATTTAACATATTCATGTGGAATATTTTTAAAAGCCCTCCGTGAATACTAGGCGTTCATAAATTTAGAAATAATTTGTTAGAAAAAAGAACTTGCATAGTATTGATTAACCGCGGAGGAGAATTTAGGGATTAGGAATTCTTGTCTACTATTGTAGATAGTGAAGTTCTGCGCAAACTACCAAGTGACACGAGATTAATGTCTCACGTGTTCTCAGAAGAAACCCATTTGCAAATGACTTAGCAGGAACTGAGGGAGAAATTATGGACGATTTTAGTAAGCAGTGTACCTCGCAACAAATGATCCTGGGACTTTTGTGCGAGTGCTAACGTACAGTATTAGCTGACATTTGTAAAACCGGGAAATAAAAAAGTGCTGGAAAATTTACATGTTTGGTTGAAGTGCAATTTCGCCTCTGTGTTTCAGCAGCGGGGTTCCAGATTTTTTTCTTTTACTTTAAATATTCATTCATGTGGGTTGATAGTACTGTAATGTAGAGATTGGCAAGTTGTTAATTGCGGTGAGAGATATGGTTCATTTCAAATATCCTCTGTACATTTTTTCTTGACTACTGTGTGTTTTCGGAATGTAATTATTTGTACGTTTTATTTTTTTCTTCAAATCGATTATTTTTCTCAGTCAATGAAAGTATAGGTATTCTCTAACATCTTCATATATATATATATATAGTGGCATTTTGAAAGGGTTAAAATAGCCTCTGGCTCTACTTCGCCTGCACAGTAAAAATTATCCATTATTATTATTATTCTGCATATCATCCACAAACCACTACGTAAAACGAAAATCTGAATGTATCCTTGAGTTGGCGAATCTATTACAATTAAATAAACCATACAAGATAAATGATCTTACAGCATTCCTATCCTCTTAACAAACATAGAAAGTACCAAATTGTTTGTAGTTGAGCCCATTGTAAAGATAGACAGATATCATCCACCCTTTTTGGTTATTCTTTCTATTCAGGGTAATTGTATTAGAGATATGCAGAAAATACTTGAAGGTAATGGTTCTCTCTACTTTCCCCATGCACATTTTGAATCCATTGTTCAGGATATGAATAATATTTGCATGGACCTAAATACAAGGAATAATGTTAATGTACAAAGATACTCTACAACAATGTATAATATTATTTATAAAATATTTTTCGTAAATGTTCCTAAGAAAAGTGTTAATAGGAAGAAACATAGAAAAGCTGATGCTTGGATGAACAGTCAGTTGAACTCTCTCATAAAAAAACAAACAAAAAAAAACAGATTTTTTATTTACTATAAACAAACAGGTAGTACGTATTGGTACCAAAAATATTCGATATTAAGGAAAGAGATTAAAAGGAAATACAAAGGCTAGGTCTCGATATTTTATGTTTTTAGAAAATAGTCTAAAACGTAACAGTTACTATTTCTGGAAAAGATTCAATAGGGATGGAACAACAGATATAATTGAAACTATGATAATTGATGGACAAGAAATAAAAAATATGGTTACAATAGCTATGGCATTTAAGAACTATTTTACTACGAATTTTAATTTGAACAAGAAGTTAACAGTAACAAAGAACTCGAGTAATATGGTGGTAAAGGAGTAGAATTGTTCGGTAGTTTAGGGTATTTTAATAATTCATGAGGGACCCCCTATGGCGAGCTAACAAGCTTTCTGATAGAGTATGTATATATATATATATATGTATATATATATATATATGTATATATATATATATATGTATATTTTGACACGCACACATCGAATACAAGATTGGATTTTTTTTTTGTTGAACTAACATTGGGTGGATGAAAACTGTTTTTAAACGAGATGATTATGGAAAACAAAATTTGAATACCATTCGCATACAAATGCGACATAGCAGAAGGAGGGAGAAGAAGGTATGATGCTGGGAGGTAAAAGAAAGCACATTCTGTTGGTAACATTGGATGCAGTCAGAAGTGCTACACATATCGTCCAGAGTTGGCTGAATCCTGAGGTATGTAGATAGATGTTGTAATAGTATATATCTATATTATGCAGCATGTGCATGTGTGTAATTTAAAGAAAAAAGAAATTGTTGATGTAACAAAAAAAAATTAAAAAAAATGTCCTATAAAATATAAAAAGTGCATAGGACGAAAATCCCTACCTGAGCCTTACAAGGTTGCGAACCATAATGTTGCGACTATGTTTAAAAAGGGACGCAATCGAGATCACATAAATGCTAAAGTGGATTGTGAACCAGAATGTTTCTGTGTATGGTCTTCAGCCATGTAAGGCTCAGGTAGGGATAGGGAAGGGGACAGAATGCGGGAAGGTGTCCGCCAAGGCCTAAGTTGAAAGTGCCATCACAGCATTTGCTTGATGTGACTGAGGGAAAAACCTGTCAGGATGACCGGCTGTGGGGGTTGAACCCACGACTTGCCGAATGCAATGACTGAGGAAAAAACCTGTTAGGATGACCGGCTGTGGGGGTTGAACCCACGGCCGCTGAAATGCAATGACCAAGGAAAACCTCAATTAGGATATGGTATTGAACGCACAATTTCCCGAAAACCACGTTTAGTATGATTGATACAGCGTGCATGTTGATATTATGGTCCTTCATCCACTGTTGCACACGAATATCGACACGATGATCATTGATCCATTGTTCCACATCAATTTCCATGGCAACGTCATCATCACTGTCAAAGTCAACATCCATTACACTAGACTCATCAACACCATTATTTACGTAATGATCGTCCATCATATCCGGTCCAAAGAATTCCACAGCATCTTCAGGTATAAGTTTACTAGGTTCATACTCGAAAAGTTGAACGTAATAATCCCAAGCCATCCGTTTACTTTCTAAAGTTGTAAAAAATCCATAGGACCCCAGATCGATAATATCTTGTGCACTTACACACCTTTCTAACACGATTTCCTCATTGTTCCAGTAGTAATATAGCACATGATGAAATAACAGTTTAGGATCAGTCTCTTCTGGTTGAAATCCCATTAATTTGTAGTAACAAAAATGGGTCCAGCATTCAAGAACGGTTTGAGGATCTTCGTACCCTTGAATGTTTTGACGAATAAGTAACAAATCAATTGGATTTTCCATGATAAAACGCTAACTAACAAAAATTTTCACACTAGTGAAAGAGATCTTGGCACGTCAAGAGCTGAGTCAAACCAAAGATACATACAATAAAGCAAACTTTAACATCAAACATGTACGGGGAAAACATTTTGTGCGACGGTAATTGTTCTTTTTCGCTTCCTAACTGGTAGAACAAAGAAACACACCATCCTTTTTTTTTTCAAGGGACCTCCGCGTATTTTCCAGCATTACTGCCTTATTACTTTGTTGTACAATTTGTAAGCATTTTTGTACTTGTAACGATTCAAATGATCATTTTTTTTCATATTTACAGGTCCCATTGCACGCGCTTGGGATCTAAAAGTGTTCCCCAACAGTACTGACTTGTTACTCTATTACAGTTTTCTTGTCACTATTTTAAAACATTGGGCCCTATGAAAAGTGTAATAAATATTATATATTTGCAATAACATCAGCCTATAGGAAACATTAAGAATAGATTCCTGTTTTGCGTTTAATTATGTGAGTAAACTTATAACGCGACTTACATAAAAACTCTTTCTATGTACAGACTTCCAGTAATAAAAAAGAGATAATTAGAGATTGACTTTATATCACAGTTTATACTTCAGTGTTTCCCATTTACTTAAGTACTCACATTTTTAAATTATATCTACGCAGCAAAAAATAGTTGTTGAGATTCAACACTTATTGGTGTTCCACGACGACCACCACTTTTTTTTGTGTGTGTAAAATCAACACGGTATTATTTCGGTACGGGAAGCAGGAGAAAAATATAAAAGCCTGAAGTCAGATTTGAACATGGGTTGTTCAATTAGAAGTCCAGCTTACCGACTGGACTAAATTACCAGACATAAGAAACACTCTATTCAAACATTATATAAGATCAGAAATACCCTTCCCAACCCTCCAAAAAACAAGCAAATGTACCCCGTCGACTTACGCCACAGCTTAACCACTTTTTTTATTTGTCAATTTGGAAACAGAAGGTCACACAGATAATATTTATTCCAGACATAGCACAAGAACAAGCCTCGACCCTACGCCTTTCTGAGAGGGCGCTATATCGCTGACGCACCTTTGCCATAGTTTTTTTTTGTTATCAAAAGATATTGTAACGCTCATGTATAGTTGGATGTTTGGAACGTTTACTGATTGAAAGGAAATAGGAAAAAGACTACATTAATTTTAGGGGTCTTTAGGCAGCCTTGGCCCAAGCTAAATGTATAATGATAGAATGAAAAAGAAAGCAGACGGAAATACGCAAAATCCGTACACATGGTACTTATTTAACAGAGAATGAACATGACACAAGCTGAGATCAAACCGCTGACTCCCCACGCACCAGAGGAGGACGCTCTATCTTTGAGCCACCCCGGACCCTAGTTTTTATTTAACCAAATGTAATATGTTTACAGATTTAGGTTTTGGATATGTATTCATTGAAAACAGATAATATCTTAATTTAATTGTACTATTAGACATCTGAGACTCAGACTTACTATTTACATTGCTACAGGACTATCCCCATCATAAATAAAATTCAATTTTGCGATTTTGTCTTGAATAACATGTAAGACTTACTTACGCTTTTGATTACATTAGAATCTAGTTTTAGCTTTTTCGAACTAAGCTTATGAAGTATTTAAACGATTAAAATTAATTATATATTGAAGAATTTCGAACGTAGAACAAGAAAATGACAAATTACTGTTTTGAGTATCCGAATATTATGTCTGTTACATAGTTAACTTCTTTTCTATTCCTATAGACTTTCATTCTTTTTATTTGACTATCAAAATCAATGAAGTAATCATATGGAGCCAAGCAACAGTTGCATGCGAATTTGATGTTTAAGCCTCGAAACGATAGGTTACAACACGAGACTATTTTTGAGGTATTTAAAAGGTTGATATATTTAATTATAATATTCAGCACATATACGTAAAATATTTAAACGGTTTATCACGTGTGATATTAGTACAAATAATAATACTATTAAATTTTTGGAGTACAAGTATATCTTTAGAGAACTACAAAACGCATATTCAAAGTCATTCCGTAACTGAAATTACTGAAATTTATTTATTCGAATCTTTTGTTGAGAAGATACCTTTGAGAGATGGAATGTAGTAGTATAAT
>JAGDQP010043890.1:0-16077 GCA_022664845.1 Lepisma saccharinum | reverse complement strand
ACGAAACATAACAAATTCATGTGTTTGTTTATTAGGTGCTACTGAAATAATTCAGAAAGTGTCTGGGACAGCACCTTGAAACCGAAACATACGCTCAACCTACTCTCATTCTAATGGCAAGAGAATGCAAACTATGGTGAAATCTGAAAATGTGGCGAAGATTTAATTTCAAGTTGGCCAATCTGGCGGTGATCTATCCAAGGATTTCCTCAAGTCACGCTGAGGAATCTGTTAGTGGCACTCCAATGTATACAGCTAGTTTCGGATCTAGCGAACTATAAGCCCGATTTCGATGCTTGAACTTGCATTTGAAAGCTCTTTCCCATACTAAGACATAGTCGGTAGGACCTTCCTGGGACTCCCTAGGACGGTGCGAAAACAAAAATCAAAATTTCACATTTCTGTATTATAGCAGTAAACCCAGACCATATAGGCATGTGAAACTTGCGGAATCTTAATCTGCGCTTCAATACCTTTCAAACGATGTATCACACGTCAAAATCGGCGAAAGAGTTCAAAAGTTACGACTTTTTAAAGCCGAATCACAAAATTTTAACAAATGATGGAAAATTTTGTCTTTTATTCTGTTGTCTTTCTGTTATATCCCCAAATGCGTGATACCGGAGCGATCAATTGTGGGCCCCAACAACCTGGGATAAATCGAAGCTTATTTTTTTGATAGAAGTTACTGTTTTCGAGATACGGAGCCTACCATGGTCCAAAATCGACCATTTCTATGAAGACTATGCACTATTTTTTTAACATACAGCCTTACAAAATAAGTGATATTAGTTAAAAAACATTTCGGGGTAAAGGGAAGAGTGACGCGAGAATTCTACTCACAAAAGAAAGTGATAACCATTTTGTGAATGATTTTCTTTGTGTCACTATGGGGGACGGGAGGATACTAAATCTCTTAATATTATTACAAATGAAACACTTCCGCCATAGTGACACAAAGAAAATCACTCGCAAAAAAGATATCACTTCTTTTGTGAGTAGAATTCTTGCGTAACTCTCCCCTTTACCCCGAAAGGGTTTTTGTACTGATATTGCATATTCTGAACATGAAGTAACTACTAATGCTTAATAGTCTGTTATAAAAAATCAAGAATAAAAGAGTGAGAAAGTCTATTAATTATGTATTAAGAAAAATACGAATACACATATTTGATATAACACAAATAAATTTTAACGTTAGGATGAGCATTCGCTAAATAAATAAGCCAAGCAAAATAGACCAGAGTAATGTTCCTACTTGTACTGTGCGTCGTTTCAAATTCATGGATTAATACAATCGCACGTACACCAAATAACCAAAGCAAAGCAGTGCGCAGCAAAGACCAAATATGACAGACAGCAGCAAAATAAAAAAATTTAGCAGCTAAAGCTGCAGTCCGTAAAGAAAATCGAGCACCAAAATATACCACCATTCGAAATTATACTTGAAAGATGTTAACTTATTGCCTCATCTGAATATTCAATTAAACATCAGGTTACAGTCATAGAGACACAAAATAGGCTTCAAATACCAAGGTTCCAATGTAACATTAAGTTCAAACTTGTATAGTTAGTTTCGTTACGTGAAACTTCCATCAATCTTAACATGATAAGCGTACCCAACAAACTTCACATACTAAACCTGTAAGATTACAGAAAACTTGAAACAAACTAGGGTCGATGTGGGTAATTTTAATACACTTTTCAATCTTTTAGCATTTCTAAATTGCCAAGTGTTTAATTTGCACAAAATGTTAGTTAAATGATTAAGTACTGATTCAGTTCTTATAAGTAAAAGATTGCAGTATGTAACTATTTTTGTAACTGGCTTATTTTTAAAAAGTGTGTATCATACCCTCCAAAAAGGTAATTCACACACAAGTGGAAAGTTTTTGATACAGCAGAATTCTGTGGTTTTGCAACAACATTTTCAACTGGACAATAGAACAGTTCTGAAATGCAGTCTTCAGTTAGATGAATACAAGTAAAATAGAGGTACAAGTAAACAGCAGTTATTTACGCACTGACTAAAATTAAACCATCTAAGATGGTATTTTTCCATCTAAGACTTTGGCCTTTCCTTTGCACCACCACCATAAATATTATTTTCATTGTAGAAGAGAAAAAATAGAAAGCCTAGACATATTTAATCTGAAGATTATTTTAAAGGAATTTCCAGAGTTGTATCTAAATTTTCAGGCTTATATCATTTTAAATCTGATTGCTAGTGAACAAGAATTAAAACGGATAACACAATAAAAGGTGAAAAATGACGGCACAGATGAAAATTTTTTTAACGAACTCATATGTTGAAGGCTTACAACTGTAAAGGAGAAAACAAAAAGGGGAAAAAATGAGGCCTTACTAGTCCATTTTATACATATCGATGGCATATGGAAATTTACACGCAACAGTCATTACTCGGTCTTGTTGGAATTCTGGTATAGTTCAAGCGGACTAGAGGACCCAAACCATATCAGGTAAACATACCCCACACCATGACGGAGTCACCACCAGCTTGCACAGTACCTTGTTGACAACTTGGGTCCATGGCCATCCGCGCGTACCAATTGGAAACTTGACTGATTTGACCACGCTACATGTTGTCAGTCCTCTAAGGCCAAATCCACGTGTTCCAAGCCCATGTGAGTCGCCGCCGCCGATGGGCAGCGATTAGTAGCGTCATAGTGTCGGTCACCGGTTGCGATACCGCATAGATACCAAATTGCGCTACACTGACCTCTGAGACACGTTCCTGGGATGCCCTGCATTGATTCCTGCTGTCAGATCACGCTGTTTCTTGTCTGCCCGGACGAATCTGCCCAGACGTTGCCGGTCGTGATCGTTCAGCACCCATGAGCGGCCACTGCGTTGTCTCTGATGGGTCGTAATGCTTCCAATGCGGTACTCATGGTCCACCCTTGACACTATGAAGCGAGTTGAGTTCAACGTCCCTACGACTTCCGAAATCGCATGCCTTATTCGTCTATCACCAACTTCTATCCCACATTCAAACAACGATAATTCACTTAGGGTTGCCATCACCACGGTATCAGACGTTTCACTGCACTTACAGAAGTTCAACTGATCACACTGCAACTACTTCACGCCGTTTGACCGGCTTGCCGTGATGTTACCGCACCGTCAACAAGTTCCCTCCCGCTATCTTATGACTTTTGGCACTTGCGTTTATATGGAAATTACATAGATTATGCGTAATGTTAACGTTGGTTTTTGAAAATTGTGTGACGTTACAGCCTATCGCTTTCATGATTTTCATTTAAAGGAACTTGTGGCATTCTCTGCTAGACATTGTTTAATTTAGCTCGATACAACTAGTGAACGGGAGATACTGGTATTAAAATCTAATTATATGCCAAGATGATGGCGGCAAGCTGTATCACGTGATACGTTATCGATAGTTCGATTGCACTTGGGAGTTTTGCCTGCCATGCCGAGTAAATCATCATTTATTACATTCTCATAGCTCAATTAGAATACCAGATATTTCAATGTATTTCAATCAATTTGTATGATGTCCAGGCAGGTATGTATGCGGTGGGTCCGGACTTCCCCCCAAAATCTCAGGGTTTTATAAAAATAGTATAACTTCAGGCGTAATTATACATATTTAATAGACATGTCATGCCCAGATACACCTTGGATTCCCCCACGAAAGCACTTGAACCTCTCCCAAAACCAAGTTCTGGATACGTGTCTGATGATGGCCGCCGAAATGTGTATCACTTAATACCTTATCTGTATTTTGACTGTAATCTTAAGCTTCGTCTGCCATCCTCGGCCAATAAATCGTTTATTCCACTCCAGCAACTCAATTAGAACAGCAGATATTCAATGTATATATTCCTCAATATGTGTGTTGTGAGACGGTATCGTTACTATGGAAACGATGTATTCTTTAACATTGTAATACTGATAAAGCCTTAACGGGACTTTCCTACATCATTTCGTGAAATTTGGCTGCAATTGGCTCATTGATTCCTACGTAATGGTGTATTTAATAATTCAGTCTCGTCACCATGGAAACGGTAGTTTGACATTCTGATGTGATTTAAGTCTTAAGGATTGAGCCCTATACAATCATCCTAAGTTTGAAGCGAATTGGTCTAAACGTTCTCACGTGAGGCGCGAATGTAAGTTCTACTAATTGAGTCTCTTTACCATGGAAACGCTAATAATAGTAAAGTTCTGGTGCAGCTGAAACATGGAGGATTGCCTGCTCTATCAGAATACCAAGTTTGGATGTAAAAAGTCCAGCCGTTCTTGCGTAATTTGTGAAAATCTTGTTTTCTTTTAGTACCGTTACCATGGAAACCCTACAGCTTTTCGTTAATTTCTTAATCTATAAATCTTCTGCTTCACAACCACTATCACTGTACAAAAACTGGTTATCATCGATCCAGATACCTCGGAGAAGTTTAATTACAAATAGTACAAAGTAAACGTAAAAGAATAAATGTTCCTGGTGTCAGATTTTGTGCATATGGAGCCTCGTCTTGAATTTCGTTTTCTGGATCACTTATTAATCGTTCAACAGCTGATGTTTCAGGATCGTCGGAAGCACTGGAGTTACTTTCTCAGGTCCCGTCTCCTTCTGTTTTTGAGGGGCACTTTTTTCTTGTGTTTTTCATTTGTTCTTAACTTTCTCTCACATTTCTTCCCTTCTAATTTCGATCACTCAAACACTCCGTTAGAACAAATAAAATCAACAACATAAAACATTTAAATCTTCTGGATAGAGAGACTGGATTCAGACTGGTAATGCAGTTTTATCTTGGAAGACTCAATTTTGAGGTTCTATCCAGGGTCCTGAAATAAATATGGTTAGGAAGTTGGGAAAAAAGTTTTAATTAAAAGAAGGAATTTGAAACTGATCTTTTTCAAGTACTTTTTCAGATACAAATTTTTTTGTATCCAAAAAGCAAGAAATGATGTAAAACTTTCATTTAGTAATGTTGAAAACTGAAGAAACAAGCCTGAACGAAATTAACATTAGTTAAAAGTTATTGTTTTCAGAACCATCTGTATCTAAATTTACCTCAATATTGTTATATTATAACTATCCACATGGATCCTATTAGTCTCCTTAATACAACATATCAAAAATCAACATTCCTGCATGCTATGCTACGGCCGCCATCTTGGAAAATGACCACCGATTTTCACTTTTTGTCATATCTTGGTAACCGTTGAAAGTATGAAAAATATGACAGAGACAAAAGTTAAAGATCATAAAAAATACATCTTTGTGGTCCTTATAACTTTTGTCCTATCTCTAACGGGTTTCGAAAAAAAAACAAAATTAAAAAATCTTAAAATTGGAGATTAATCTACGAGTTAAAAGTAATTTACATGGTTAACTTCCAAGAACTTAAAAAAGTATGATTTTTTAATTTACGTTTTTCACTAAAACCCTAAGAGATAGGACAAAAATTATAAGGATAAAAAGATGCACTTTTTAAATGATCTTTAATTTTTGTCTCTTTCATTTTTTCATATTTCCAACGGTTACCAAAGATATGAAAAAAAAAGTGAAAATTGGCGGTCAATTTCCAAGAGGGCAGCCGTAGCACAGTATGAATGAGTGTTGATTTTTGATATCTTGTTACTGGGTACTAGTGCTACACATATGCGAAGTATCTCCTTTTAGGGAATTATTTCCAGGTAGAGTTTTTTCTTTTACCTAATATGACTGAACTATAATGGTAGGCGCCGATATCTTGCCTTGATCTTGTAAGGCTAAGTCATTCCATATACACAATATAATAAATAGTTTAGCCACTGGAGACTCACGCTTTGACAAAACTGTTTTCGTCGCATGTCAGAGCGAAACTTTTATCATGCTTTACACAACAAGCTTGTGGGCTTACTATAAGATTCACATGTCAAAACTAGGCATGGTATACCGAGACCGAGACTTAGGTTTAGGAATCGAGACGATACCAAGACTCTATGCATCAAGACTTACTCGGGACGAGACCGAGACTTACCTCTTGAGACTCTCGTCTCGACCGAGGCTATAAGCTTTATTTCATGAATGTCGATAATATTAATTTAATGCTTTTGTTGATATTGTTTCATACTAGAAGAAGTCTTGTGACAATTAGTTTCATTCTGATGATTTTTTAAAACATGTTATATTGTAGTTTAAAAATATGACTATAAGATGTCAAGTTACCAATGGCAAACTATTTTCTGTTGTCTTTCAATAATAATATAAAAGTGTTGGAGATTGATTCGGGGACGGATAAATACAGATAAGTATTTTCTTCTGCGAATGTTCATCCCCACGCTTTCTCCCTGCAGATAGTTTTTTACTTCTGTTGATATTTATATCAGGCTCTGCTAGAGCGATCCCGTAAAGACTGTAAAGCATACGTCAAGAAGCCAAACTGTCTAAATTATAATAAAGATATTTTCTTACACCATTTATTTATTATATGTTTAAAAATGAAAAGACTTTTGCAATACTAACCGATCGGTACCTTAGTAAAGATGTACATATCTACGTACATGGAAACAAACAAATCGGAGCTCAGTCGCAGGACACCTCAACTATCTTCGTAGCCCTAGCAGTTCCTGATTTGAAAGTTGTCGACAGACAGACGTAGCGATTGTATCAGGCTTCCCAGCACTTGTTGCTGAAGCCTAAATATTGTATAAAGTTTCCCGTAGGAGGTTTTTAGTTTATGCTGAGGAAATTCTGCACAACCAATCAAATAAATATGCCTGCACAGTAAAAAAAATAGCTGTGTTAATTCAACACAATGCGGTGTTCCAGCGTCACTTTTTGTCTGTTAAATCAACACAGCACACGGTGTTGATTTTGGTACCAAAAAAATTACGGCTGCAGCTAGATTAGAAGTCGAGCGTCTTACCGATTTTTTAAAAATATCTCGTTTATTTAACTTTCATAGTACATTGCGTTTAATTATACAATTGGGACCATTTATTTTTCGTTTTTTTATCTTTCTTAATCTACTTACGGACAACACAGTTAAAATCACATCCATGCCCGAGGCGGGATTCGAACCTGCGATCCTGGAGTCGCTAGACTACTGCACTAGCCCGCACGACCACCTGGATCGGCACCGATTAAGCTAAATCGTCAGACAAAAAAATACAAACAAAAAAACCCCCACTAGATTGAAATATTATAGAGGATAAAAAAAATGTTGCTGAACCGCAAACACAAACAAAATTAATCTCACGACTTATGCCATTGATTTAATTACTTTTCCATTGATCAATTAGGGATCACAATTCCCATTCATTGAGAATATGTTACATTTCTATGAAAGCAATGACATGTTCTTACGATAAGAAATCAGCAATGCTGCTCAAGTGTTTGGCTGTCACCATCTTGCTTGCTTTCACAGATATGGAATATTCTCAATGAATGTTAATTCTGGTTCCCAATTGACAAATAGGAAGTGAATAAACCATGGGATAAGTCGTGCAAGTAACTTAGTTTATGTTTAGGGGTTTAGCAACATAAATTTGATCCCTCACATTGTTTAAATCTATAATGTAGTCGTTTAATTCAAATGTTGTTAACTAAATATCGTTTGTATCAAGTACCTTTGATGTCTGACGATTTAGACAAGTCGGTAAGACGCTCGACTTCTAAGTGAGTAATCCATGTTCAAATCTCGTTTCAGCCGTCACTATTTTTTCTCCCAGTGTCGAAATCAACACCGTGTGTTATGTTGATTTAACACACAAAAAGTGGTAGTCACGCTGCGACACCGCATTGTGCTATTTTTTGCAGTGTGTACATTCAATAAAAACAGTATTGTTTTTATAAAACTCAAGTGAGGCGGAGCGAGCGTCTGATTTGAATTGACGGTCGCTAGGATTGTTGGAATGACATTTTAATCTGATGACACGACCTATTTGAAATATCAATGTGCTTATTTCAGTTTATAAGATTCGCAATACGAAAGTAGCGCCTACTTAGAACACACTAAATTCTTTTCTTTTTGCTTTAATGTACGGACGTGCAACTGTAATCCATACTTATGAATTTGTTCTTTTAATCAGTCAAGAGCAGTATTGTAAAATAATTGATTCGTGTGGCTATGAAGTTCGGTAAATGCTATTTTCAATTTCTTTGTATTTGATTATTTATTTATACAAAAGTTCACAATAAGGAAAATTTTTGTCGCGTACTGTACACTGTTTTTAATTAACATTTCTAGGAATTCTAAGGGAAGTTTCCCAGAATTTTTGTATTTCATGTTGTTTTTCTGTAATGGAGGGAAACTCAGACAGAAACTTTTCGTATGATTATCTGGATAACTTTCGTTTTCAGTTCTACACATGCGCAGAATGAGAAAACTGTTTTTTATCGTAGCTGTGCATGCAATGTTGATAAAGAGTTTGCTGGTACAGTTTTGTCAGTTCTTATCTTGGTAGAAATGGGAAATATTTAGAGTGAATGGGCATTCCAAACGCTAAATGACCATTACATAAATGGCGTAAGTCGTGGGATCAACTTCTTCGGGACTCAGGCAACACAATTTTAACACTCTAAACTGTTTTCTTTTAACTGGAAATTTAGAGCAGTCAGTACGGCGTTGGATTTTTGACTAAAGAACCCTGTTCAAATCTTTAGACTTCTTTTTTTTTTGTTCCCAACATTCCTGAGACCTGTATGATGGATGCCTTTTATTAGCCAAATTACTGAAAATTCCCATGTAGTTATGGCTGCCTAGCTTTTCTCAGGAAAATATTTAAAAGTGTACGTTCATTTATTTCTATAAATCTGGTAGAAAATTTCGACTAAAATATATTTTTAAAATTTTAACGTAACAGTTATTCAGTCAATTTAAATATAATTTAGAAATAGCAAAACTTAAATGTTACGTATACCAATTTCGCAATTTGTGGTATAACATGAATCCGTGTCCGTAATAGAAATATTTTCATCTATCTCAATTATTAGTCTAGAGTTTTATATTACTTTAAAATTGTAATGTTTTTCTCTCTAATTCAGAATATTATTTCTAACCTACACTCCAAATTAACAATTTAACAAACTATTAATATCATATCAATATTCTTGTTCTTGTACTGAGATCGGAAAGCCTGTGTACCCATTTCAAACAAGTTAACGGACAGTAAATGTTTGGTCTATCGTCTTTTGAGACGAGACCGAGACAATACCGAGACTAACATGTTGAGACTCAAGACCGAGATAAGACTGAGGTTTACAATCGAGACCGAGACCTAGATTAATACCGGAAATTTTCAGAACGAGACGAGACCAAGACTGTCCTAAAACGAGACGAGAACGGGACTGATGCCAGTCTCGTCTCGTCTTGTTGCCATCCCTAGTCAAACTGTAGTTTTATCGTAAGCTTGAAATAAGCTACTTTCGCGATAAGAAGCTTCGATTAAGCCTGACATGATAAGCGTGAGTTACAGATGCTGTGGCATACCAAGTTAGTAGATTTATATCAACTTGAGAGCCTTGGCATGACAAAATTGCGAACAGTTTACCGAAGAAAACCTGTAGTAAGGTTGCTATCATGAGTTTGTAGCACAGAATGGAAATTTATTTTTTTAAAGTTCTTACATGTATTGAAAATATAAGGTTTCTACGATATAATAGCTTCTCATTGGAGGCAATATTTTAATTGTTTCCGTGAAAGATGTGTCATAATGTTGGAGAGCTTTGGATCTGTACTTAAAGATATGGTCTACATACATATCTTGGTCATGTTTTCCTTCCTGAGTTCTGTTTTTCCTGTTCTCTCAGTCAGTCAGAGTAATGGCTTTTCTTGCATGAAGTATCAAGCTATTTAGCTCATGACTTCTATTTGATTGTAAGTTAACGTGATGAAAATTTTGTATGTGATTGATTAGGGAGCAACTGTCGCATCCCTAAGGCAAGTCTATGAATGCCGAAAATGGGGTGTGGTAATAATGTGACGAGGCAAGGAGGAAGGGAGATGTTATTCAGCGAGGCTAAGTTGTTAAATTTTTAATCAGTGAGGCTAGTTGGTTAAATTTCCTTCCATAAAATATATGATAGTAAGTTGAAGTGAGATATTTGTCATGAGGTGAAGACAGGTGATCTGTATTGTGGATCAGGTTGTTATCTAGGGTGGGGCATACGATGAGTATATCGGATAGGATGGGCAGTGCCTATAGAGTGCAAGGTAGGATGAGGTGAATGGATCATACAATTCCAGAATAAGCGACATTGGAAGTCAATGACATCAGTTAACATCGGAAGAGACCGATCTTCATGGATTTGCATGATGTGAGTATCTCTGCTATGTCCAGTTATCATTCTAGCTGCTCTATTTTGTACTCGTTGAAGTTGTACCTGGTGAGATGGTGCTGCATGTTGCCACGCAGGGGCAGCATATTTAAGAAGAGAACGGATCATCATTATATATATATATATATATATATATATGTTCAGTTTTGCTTGTAGTGTAAGTTCTCGACTACGAAGTAGAGGGTAGAGTGCTAGGAGGCGACAGACAGCTCTATTGGCAACAGATTTTAAGTGATATTAAAAAAGTAAGGTCCTGTCCAGGTCTACTCCAAGGTAACGTGCGTGTTGACTGTACTGCAGTTGGGTACCAAAGAGTATTAGAGGTTGTAGGAGTCTGGTAAGACGTTTAAAAAAATGAACTACTGCTGTTTTGTCTGTGCTGAGTTTCATTCTCCATTTAGTTGTCCAGTCCTCAATGGAAGCAAGATGACGTTGTGCATACAGGTGAGAGTAACGAAGATTACGTGATGAGGCAAAGATAGCAGTATCATCGGCAAAAGTTGCTAATTTAGTATGTAGATGAGTTGGAATGTCGGAAGTGTACAAATTGAAGAGAAGTGGTGCTAAGGCGGAACCTTGTGGTACGCCGGCAGTAATGGGATGAACAGTAGATTCATATCCTTGGTAGTGAACGTAAAAATTGCGATTTTGTTCTCTCTCTCTCCCTCTTTGTCTTTATAGAGTAATGCGAGGTACATTTCATTGGGCCAGGTCCCTGATTTCAAAGTTCGTTTCAATTTAAAGTCAGTGAAAGCAATGACGTCCGATCTACTTTCTATAAAGCGGAGATAACGAGAAAAAAAAGGAGTAAGAACTACTTTCAATGGCCTGAGCCTTAGATGCCAAAAGACCATAAATAAAAGTTGAGAACTACTTTCAGTATTTAGAGCTACTTTCAAACAAAAATAATCGGGAAGTAGACTGAGTTATTATTATTAGATACTAGCTCTGAAAACAATTTTTAACCTTTCTCGTTTCGTTTTCTCAGAGAGATTTGGACCACTGTTACATTACAGTCTTCAGTTGTTTTCAAATACGTATAGTGAACAATAAATGAAATTAAAAAAAAAAACTCTTTTCCTTTTCTTGTTATATTCAGTCTTTTCTCTTTTCCTTTTTATGTTTCACGAAGGGAAATAAAAAAAATCAAGTGATTAACGCTGAGTTGGTTTCAGTCAAGAGATGGTACATTCGCATCAAAAGTGAGAGAGGGAAAATATCCCAAACGAGGTGGAAAAAGCTTCAAAAAAGGGAAAAAGCAGCGCAATTTTCTTTTGTCATTCCATTCCACATTTCAATTTGGAATCCTTTCGCTTTGGTAAGCATCTTTTCATGGCCAGGTTGGTTCTTTCCACATTAGAAGCAGCTGTAAGTTTTGAATATACATTTTTTGAAGCTCTGCAACGCTAGAATTCAGAACAACAAAATAAGAGCTCAAAAGACATGAGAATAGTATATGTACAATAAATTTATTTATAAATAATAAATACAACATTACTGTTAAGTCAGATTCATAAAATATGGTTGATGAACATATTTTCAGAGTCCGATATGTTGTGAAACGTACAAAGTCTGAACCAATTAACGATGTACATAGGCTTAAAATAAATGTTGAATGCGTTATCCTTGGCATATATATTAGTCCGATGTTGTTGAATTGTATAATTTTTTAAACTTAGAACATTTCTCACTGGCTATTTCCTTTGGATGTGAGTGTACATTCGATAGATAACTGCGATTATACTATCTTAGCAATTTCTGTCTCTACAAGAATCTCATATAAACTTACCAATATCTGTCTCTAATGCGCTTTGCGGTAGATATCTGTAGATTTTCTCGCTTGTATTAGGAAGGTCCTTCCTTAAGCTTGAGAACGCGCAGCACACAAGAAGTTTATGAATATTTCGCGTAACACACACACACACACACGCGCGCGCGCGTGCTTGATTTCATCTACCCATCTTGCATTTGAACGTCGTCTCCGTCGTTTCTTTTCTCTAGGAATCCAATGAAGTACATTTGTTATCCGTCTTCCATCTATTCGTCTAGCTGTGTTCGGCCCATCTCTACTTCATCTTCTTCGCAGTCTTGATTATATCATCTACCTTTGTTTGTTTGTCCATTCTGTTGTCTTTCTGTCCCTCCTAGTTATTCCCAGCATGCATCTCTCCATTACTTTTTGTGTGACTTTTAATCTTTGAGTTGTTTGCGCATTCAATGTCCAAGATTCACAGCCGTACATCATCACAGATAAGACACATTAATTATAAACTTTACGCTTCAGACACATTGGTAATTTGCTTTTGAAAATACAGTCTAATCTTCCAAACGAACTCCGCGCCATTTTACATCTGGTATTTATTTCATCCATCAACTTCGCATTCGATGTTTTGAGCTGACCTATGCCTATTGTCTCTTCGTTAATCTTTATTTCCTTCTTTGCAGCATGTAGATTGTACATTACTTTTGTTTTACTTAAATTCATTTTAAAGTCTAGTTTCGAAGTCTCATTACTCAGTTCTTCCATTCTGGTTTGTAGTTCTTCTGTACTTGAAGCAAACAGGACTATATCCGAATCAGCGATATATATTAAATTACTGCAAATATGTACTCGACTGCTACATCTGTCATTAGTCTACATCAAGAAAGTGAACAATTCAAAGTTGGAAAAGGGATAAGAAGATTCAATCATTCCAAAATTATTTTCTGAAGTTCTGGAGGGAGTGTTCCTAAATTTAAACTGGGAAGAAATTGGAAATCAATAGCGAATACCTTAATCAGCTATGATTCGATGATGACATACTGCTGTTTCCTTCAAGTGCAGAAGAATTACAAACCAGAGTGGAAGAACTGTGTAATGAGAGTTAGAAAATAGGTCTTAAAATGAATTTAAGTAAAACAAAAGCAATGTACAATCAACATTCTGCACAAAGAAAGATTCATGGAGAGAGAATAAGCATGGTTGATGAGTATGTTTACCTGGAGCAGGTAAAAAAATCGAATGCCAAAAAGAACCAAGAAAAAGGTAGATGTAAAATGACGTGGAGTTCGTTTGACAGATTTATTTCCAAAAGCGAGCAACCAATGTGTCTCAAGTATCAGGTTTACAAGTACCTGTGAGGATGTACGGCTGTGAAACGTAGACGAATGCGCAAACGACTGAAAGAGTAAGCGTCATACAAGGAGCAATGCATGCTAGGAATAACTAGAGATATAAGAAGACAAATGAGTTGAATTCGCTCAGAAACAAAGATAAATGTAGTTAAGATTGTTAAGAAGATGAAGTGGATATGGGTCGCTCACATAGCTAGACGAACAGATGTAAAATGTAAGAAAAATATTTTACATTGGATTTCCAGAGAAAAAGAATGAACTAGAAAATGTCCAAATGCAAGATGGATAGATGAAATTAAGCGCTTTCTAGAAGGTAGACCTACATGGATGTGGATAACAGCTAACCAAGGTATGTGGAAAGAAAAGGGAGCCCTTCATCCAGCAGTGGATAAAAATGGCTGAATATGATTTTACACACACACACACACACACACACTCACTGGTCTAGTGGTTACTGTCGCTGACTGCTGATCGTGGGGCTATTCCCGGCTTTACCAAGGAAATTTTTCCAAGGCGTGAGGAACTTGTACGGTGCCCACCCAGCATCGTGATGCAATTGGTGAGCTGCTCTGAATAAAAGATAGTGGCGATCACAGTTCAGAACTTTAGCTTTTATTTCCCCTCCCAAAACGTCTGGTTATCGTGAGAGCAGTAGACCAACTCCTCCCTCCCGGAATGGCCCCATACAGTAGTGGGTTGAATATGGTTGTGAATTATTATTATACTTACATACTTATTTAGGGTGTTGACACCAAGACAAGAAAATAGTTTCATTGAAGAAACTTAAAATTATGCGTTGTTTCGAAGCTACAGAAACTCAAAGTTCGGTTCGTCAGAAATGTCGTCACGTCTCGACAAGTAGTGGAATAAATGGGAGTCGGCCTAGCAAATCACGATTGAAGTAGTACAGAGTAGAACTACTTACACTATGATTGGCAAATGTAGCTTAGAGCGAATGATTTCTATGCTTGCCTTATTAAATAATTGAAGTCCTTGAAAACAAAATTTTTACGTTGCAAGCCTGTCTATACGGCACTCCTTCAATCAAGCTATTTATATAGATAAATCGGGTACTACTTCAACTGTGATTTGCTAAGTCGATACCGCTTACGTCATTATGTGTCGAGATATGACGTCATTTGTGATGAAGAGGTGGTAGTTCTGAGCTCCTGTAGTCCCGAAACTACGCATAATTTTGAATTTATTCAAAGGAACTATTATTTTGTTTTGGTGTCAAGAATTCATTCTCTAATTTCTTGCACGCATTAATCTTTTTTGTTGCAATTACAATTTCATTCGTTCTTCATTGCTGTTCTTCACAGCTGGTTTTCATGCTCTTCACTTCATGAAGCATGTTCTTGACTTCCTGAATCATGTTCTTCACAGCTTTTTCTTACCTGTTTTAACATCTTATTAGGTGATTTTCCATTCTCTAAAAATAGTATATTATTTTCGAATTCATTTTGTATGCTCAAAACACACATATATAGAAATTTCTTAACAAAACTAACCTCACAATTGATTATTTTTCTTGAATACAGTCATGTCGATTTCTTGTCTTTTGTCTCTTAAAATGAATGTCAGTGTCAGCATACATTAAGTCTGGAACTTATAGCTAAGTGATACTCAGACGATTAACAAAATTGAACAGTATCATTTCTCTTTCAAAGGCACTTCTGAAGAGCGACGTTCCTTGCCGATCACTTTTCTGAACACAGGAATGGGGAAGGTAGTGGCCAGAGCCTTAGCCTGGTGAAGCTAAGGAATATCCTGGAAGGTCTCTGAGTTAAGGTAATAGATAGAGAAGGTTCGAACCCGCGTGCCTCCTAGTTGCCGATTCAATGTCGATGACATTACAGACGGCATTATGCACGATAACGCGGTACGCCTGGAGTTTTTAACTCCACTCTATCAAATATTTTACTTGGTTCTAGACCACCAAAACCTGCTTATTTACTCACTTTAAATTGTGTGAAAAGAATACAAAATATTTTAAAAATATCGAATCGAAAGTTGAAAAAATATACAAGAAGTTATTGAAAGTAGATTTATTTTATTTTCCGTTAAGGAGTGACATAAATGAACAGATACATAAATCGGAAACCAGAGGGTGGGAGAGCTTCAGTTCGATAAACACCACGCATATTTTCCCGTAAGTTTTCTCCCAGCTTTCCTAACATAATCAATAATATCGTGCAGAAAGTAGTACTTCTTCATTTTTTTGTTAACGCCTGCCAATGCATGTCAAATATTAAATATTTTACGATGTACTCGGACACATCCCCTCCTTTAATCTTATAAGTGTTTCGTCACGTCAGATGGGAGAATTTCTTATGGGCTCTGCCAAGGGGGGAAACAAAAATTCGAAGTTCTCTCCCTCTCCCCTCCTCGTTCTATCTTACTACGTCTCCACCTTCTAGCACCAGGAACTGGAACAGCGGTTGTCCATTAGATGACAAGCAGAAAAGTCAACTCTTCATGTTTGGATTTTCAGACGAAGGACTCACCAGAAGAATCGCCAAATAATAACAATATAAAGGTTTTTAAAGGACGTTCCTTGCGTAGGATATCACCATAAATTTATTTCTTGTCAAATATTAATGGAAAATAGATTTTTCTTTTGTTGCGTGTTGCTTTCTGGATAGTTTTTT
>JAGDQP010043889.1:0-16078 GCA_022664845.1 Lepisma saccharinum | reverse complement strand
ATCTAATAGATATACAACTTCGTCAGGAGTCATCCAAGGTTATAATCTTGGACCATTGCTATTTCTCTTGTTTATTAATGACGTCTCGGAATTCATACCCGATAATGAAAAAAAATTATGTTTACGGATGATCTCAAAATAAATGCTAAAGTATATTTATTGAAGATCCAAAAAAACTACAACATAGATTAGATAAGGTTGCTAGACGATGCACTACGAATCAACTTCCAGTCAGTGCGTATTATTATTATATAGTATAACTAAATCGATACATCAATTTGATTATGAAATTCATAAGAATTCATTACGTAGACCGGATATGATTACAGCTTTTGGTGTCACCTTTGATACGAAACTGACGTTTAATAACCACATAATAAATATTAAAAATGAGACTTTTAAAGTGCAAGAGTTTTAATAAGAATGGGAAAACAGTTACACAGTGCGTCTACATTAGAAGAAATGTAATATAATTATGTTCGTTCCAAACTGGAATATGCCTCTACTATTTGGAATCCCTCTCAACAAAACAACTGCAGCAACTCCAGAAATTGCAATACAAATTTCTTAAATTTCAAACCCATAAAGTGTCTTGGATATATCCTATTTATAAAAACTACAGTACAATCATCAAAATCTTTAATTCTCAGACCTTGAGGAATGGCGTATCAACACAGATATGTTATTTCTTAGGAAAATAAAGAAACTGGAATAGACTGCACAGACTTAGTATCAATGTTACAAGTTCGTGTCACGTGAATAAAAACTCGCGTAGATAATACTGGTCTCTTCGACTGCAAAAAAACAAAACTAATATAATGATGAAGTCACCAATCTGAGGAATATGTCGTACCTAGAATGAAATGTGTAGAAATTCCATTGAATTTGATATATGTGACATGTTTACTAAAGCATAGAAAGATGTTGTATTAAAAATGTCTGTAAACCAACATTGTAGATATCGGCATATTAATTTGGCTATGAAATATGTTGTGTTAACAATAAATAGAAAATAAAATATGGCTTGTGTTATCAAGTTGGATGATGACTCCTTGGCTATTTACAATCCCTGTCTACTTTTATTAGAATTCTGCTCGCACTCTGTTCAACTATTGAAAATAGAAGGTGCAGTGATAGATTAAGGTACTTACGGGCACCACGCTATTGACTATTTGGATCCCTGTTATCTATCTCTTGTGGCCGAGACAATAAGGTTATTAGTTTTGTTATTTTTGGCCAGGATGTAGTTCTTTTAGTCCCCACCTTAACCGATCCTGACTGAAGGAATTAATGATATATTTAGATTCTAGCGATTTCAGTGAATCATGCCTTACACATCCAACCATACACTTAGCATGACCTTGTTAAGAAGAAGTTCTGGCTTTAACGTCCATAAAGACATGCATGCCATCTTTCGACGTTTACGTTCCGGTACACAACCAGCTTCTCATTATCAGTGTCAAAGTGTGTCATTTTTGTACTGGAAAAGGCAGGGGATCACAGGTTGCGACTCGTGACGCACCAATTGAGTTACACTCAGATGATGTGGAACCGAACGACGAACTTTGCGGCTATATCCAGCGATTTGATCCGTCTTTGTACCTGCAAGGTTTTCACTAATTCCTCTACAGTTGAATTCGGGCTGTTTCTTATGGTTTGGTCAAAATCCTATTCGGAAAACACTACTGGACTTCAAAATAGTAGGTGATCTTCCCAGCGAGCCAGGTGACGTCGGACCGACGGTGACATTTGGTTGGATGAAACCGGGCCGACAAGTGGGAAAATGTCAGGTTTTGAAGATTCCTGACAAGGACCCGAAGTCGGCGGGCGGGGTTTTGCCCATATTCCGCCAAGTAATGGGATCAACAGCGGCTCAGAAAGTGGTTCAACGACCAAATGCCAGTTATGGATGTTCGCCGACATACCTCGAACTATTTCCCGATTATTAGTCGAGGCCCCGACGGTGGTCGGACCAGATTTCCTGTCTTAGTCTGCATTTGGCTTGCTGGGTTGTCAGCTTTTGTCATCGTTCCTTACTTTTCAAAACCATATATGACCAGTGTTATTATCAACTGCATCAAACTGTTTGTTGCAGCAAACTCAGGCCGCATTACGGATTTTGTCGAACTCAAACATTATACGGTGTTGCATATTATAATTATCGGTATTTTCATTTCACAGACGTGTTACGCCGTTCCTGTATGAACGTCCACACTTACTGCCTGTGGCTACTCTAATGTTCCTGCCATTATATGGCTACCGATGCATGCAATGAGAGCGCAATCTGTGGGAACAATACCCCACTATCCTCTGACTTTTCACATGGGTAGAAGTTTTGCACTTACATAATACAGGCGGCAAGAATTTACTGAAATTGAATATGGGAGATGTTACTAAAACACTAAAGAGTTCTTTGCGGGGGAGACGCAAAAATCTTAGTTACGTTACTGGACCAAAGTTGATACGGCTAAACAAAAATTAGGTTCAACCGAACACAGTGATTTACATACTGCAGTTTAGTACGGTATTTCATGTTTTATTTTTAAAATATTTTAAATTAGTCCAAACATTTTTTTTTCAAACATGGGTTTGTTGGAAAAGATACTGTTACTACTCTGTTTGCTACTGTCTCGGAATTTGGATAATCACTATTCGGATAACCAGAACTCTGGTGTATATTAAACTGTAATTGACAATTTTGAAACACATATTTACGGAAATATAATGCATTAAGGAAGTATCGTTTAAGTATATAGATACTTTTGAGTTTTATTGGTATTTGATGTGTGCTTAAAGGACTAGTCTTGTTTCTCAGAGCTAGGAACGCCATCGATCAGTGCGTAGGTCCTATGATAGGTTAAGTTTGTGAAGAATCAATATTCTGAACTTCCATTTCTTGTTAAAAATACCAAAAGGAAAGGGTCGGAGCAGGACACCAGCCTGGTATTTTGTTAATAACTTCTGTAATTTTCAGAGTTATGACTCGAAACTTGGTGACATTTAAAATATGTCCTTTCCGGACACAATCCCATTAATGCATCTTGAACCTCCGAAGAGAAGAGTGACAAATATAGTATTTATTGCAGGCCCATGAATTTCTTAGCATAAACCTACGTTTTCTCCGTAAACACGTACTTTATTTTATGATTGTTGATTCAGATTTCCCGTAGAAGGCAGAGGAGCTATATTTAGGAAATATTTCTTTGCTATTATATAAGAAATTTGTCAATATGGTAACATATCTTAGAAGATAAAATAATTAAATTTCACTCAATAAAATAATTGTAATTTTGTTCTTTTTATTTGTGCTGGTCTTCTTGTAACAAATATGTTTCCTCCAGACACACAGCCAATGTAGATGATATTGCCATTTGGAAATGTCAAAGTGTTGTTTGCAAAGAAATTTAAATAAATTTCCTGATGTAAACCAACTATAGAGTAAGTGGGGGAAAGTGCCCACGACCTAAAAAACCACGGAAGGGAATATGAGGTGGCAACAGTGATCCGATTGAGTGAAGGCGCAATTATATGGAAGATGAAGGTGACACCAAAAGAGGTTTGTGAAAAAAGTGAAGACGTGCAGGCTAATTTAAATGTGTTCAGTGCATAGTTTTTACTTGTAATGTTTTTTGAGTGTTTCAAATTTAAGCGCACAGAATGATTACACTCCTGTATTGGCGAATCCAATGAATGTGCATTGCACAAAGAAGGGTTCCTGTTTTTCTGATGCAATAACAGGAAAACGCCATGCCATGCAGTGTTGGAAGTTGAATGAACTGAATCTATCATGTTTGACAATGGGGTGATTTACCCACTAGGCGTCGGGGTTAATGGCCCGTGGGCGTTTTACCCCACGTATACCCATTCTAGCAAACACGGAAGTACGCTTTAAAGTTGTGTAATTGCACTGAAAGTTCAGTGAATATAATTTACATTACTATTTGCTTTAACATCAGAAAGTAGTTTCACTTCATTCGCAACAAAATAGGCACTTTGTACGTTAAACTTGCTTACAGATAGGGACACAGATGAGAAACAAAGAAAATGGAAGACTACTTTTGTGCATAGAATACGTACAAAGAATAGTATTTTTTAGTATGTTTACGGTGCTGCCTGTAGATGAGGGAGTAAGGTGGAAAACTAACTTACATCTCACCATTAGAATGAAGTTAAACAAGCTCTTCCATTTCGTATTTTCAGTTAATATTTTTCTATTCTGTATTTTCCAAGCTTGTCAATGGTGACGAAATAGTAGAGACTTTATAGGCTAGTTTTTGTACCGTAATTTAATTTCCTGGAGTACGACTAGCTTCTATCGTAACATCATTTCCATTGCTATGACCTTCCATCTTTTTTAGTATAGTGTTGGTGTGTATTGGGATATTTCCTCACGACGGTGGGCGTTTTATCCAGATGGTGGGGAACTATGCCAATATCGCTCTTACGTTACAAACATAAGTATATCTCCTACAGTATATAATACTATATAATCTAGCGTCCCGGCAAAAATACTGAAAGATGTACCTCGCATTTGCTATGCTCCTTTTTCCTGTAGATTTCCATTCATAGTCCTAAATAAGAAAGATATAAAAATGTTAGTATTTCACCCCCATTACTCCAAGTATTAATTCATTTGTAAATAAGAACTAATTTATTGTATTTAGCGACACATTCTAGTATAAATTTTACATTCATGTAATGTAAATTGGAGTTTTATTGTTATGTACCATCATTATAGAAAAGAGAACAGTGGCAGATCCAGGATTTTTCTGTAGATGGAATAGACCATTATATTTTCCAACTACGTAAATGTTTAATATAAAGTTATCATTTGACCTCATATTGCTTATTGTATCATAAAAGTTGACACCGTTATCCCCAAAAGTCCATATTTGTAGATAAAATAGATTGATTTGAAAAAAAGGTGTTTTTGTTTTTGTTTTTTTGTAAAAATCGTTGAATATTGCTATAAGTCCTCTCGAGGGCCGTGTGATCCAATGCATCCTCTCTGGACTCACCAAAGATAAATTACCTAGGTCGATTTGGAAACAAATCGAAACGTTTTCTTGGATAAATTTTTCAAATGCTACAAAATGTAAAGCATTTTCCGTTGATTGGGCGCCCTCCCGTACTCCTGTCTGGCCACTTAAATTACTTAAAATACGCTCTTTTTCCTTATATCCTTATAGGACATTCAATTCTACATATCTTGCTGATTTGTTTGTTGTAAGATTAATAAGAGTGATTGTTGATTTGGGGTCCGGAGCGGACCAACCTCTTTGGTATTTATTAGTGCAAATTTAGCATTGGTATGCGAATGTTAATGAAATAAGGACGCTTTCGGATAGTCAATACAATCTTATGCAGAAACGGAACAGTGAATAATGTTAATGTTTGGCTTCCAGAACACTACCATGCAGTCAAAATGAACAATGGAATTCTGATTTGTATTTAACAAAACCAAACTGAGAAATAAATATGGATAAATATAAATAATACTGAATTAACTGAATCCTCTCTGATAACTATAAACTTGCTATTTAATTCTGATCTTAGTACGGGGAACAACAACGACCCCGAATATAAACTTCTGACACCGCCCCTGAGCTCAAAGAATTGTATAGGATTAGCAATGAAAATATTTGCGTCTTAAATGCCCTATATAGACGCTCAATGGAAAACAACATATTGGAAACAGAAGTTTAGTACTACCATAACGGTAAGTTTTTCGATTCTAACAAGACATTTTTTAAAAGGCTTCGTATATTTATATTCGTATTCCTATGCTGACAATGCTTGCAAAGTAATTCAACCGTCTAAGTTCTCGTTTGTCCTCTAGAGGCCTTTAAAGTTTGGAGCAAGGGGGAGACAACCGCTGCAATGGCTCTCGCAGTTTAGGTTTGAACAGGCAATTTATACTCAAAATATCTACATGAAAATACCTCACATTGCTGACAAAGACTGCAAGCTACTCCATCGTGAAACAATTGTTTTTGGGAAATAAAGGCCAGTATTTGTCTCCACAAATGTAAGTGAGGGTTTTCGATAAAGTTAGTGAAACAGAAGGGTGAAATCACAATAGAGACACAGGACAAAAGACACATCACGGCAACCTTCAAGAGCACAACCCAAAAATGATGCTAATCTGACAAACAATCTGAATTTCGGGGGTGGTGCTGGACCCCCAGGATCCACTCTACACACTTCCCTATTCGTGTCAGCAATTTCAAAAGTGTAAAATAATGTTGCATTTGACACCGCGACCGTGGAGTGTGATTTTTACGGTTTCTCTATGTGCCTATTTTGATTCTTCCTTCTGTTTTACACACTTTGTAGTAAAGTGTCACTTGTATTTGTGAAGACAAGTACCGGACTATATCTGCCTTTGTTAGCACTGTCAGGTATGTCCATGTATATATTTTGAGTAATAAATGTCTGTTCGAACCGAAATTTCAGAAGCAATTGCAGTGGCCGCCCAGGCTGTCTTTCCCTTTTTTGAAATTTTAACGGCCTCTAGCAGACATACACGGCCTTACAAGGTCGAATTGCTTTGCAGGTATTATCAGCATGGGTGTACGACTATATATACAAAGTCTTATAAAACAATTTCTGTTCGAACCGAAAAACTTCCCTTGTAAGTGACAGTGACATGCTCGCTAACCAAATAAAGTTTCGATGAATCGACAGTTTCCTGTATGAGTAGAAGTTAACAACTGACGCAAATAAAATGATAAGACAATAACTCGTTCCACACAATTGTTTCGAGAACGTCCACACCGTCTGGATAGTTCTCCAGTCAAACACGATGGACGTTCTAAACTGCTACATAACAGAGTGACATGGGTGAAACTTCTTCGGCATTTTAAGTCTAAGCATGGTCACCTAAAAAAACATTTCTTTGAAAGATTACATTCTGAAATGCTACGTGACAAGAGTGACATGAGAAAATAACAACACAATAATCTATTCTGAAGTCATCAATTTGTCCTTCGAATAGCAGCAACGACATAGCCGTTCACATTTGGTAAGAACTTTATAAAACTTTACATTGTAGATGCCGTGAGTGAAATTTTGGAACTTTAGGCTGCTCACAAACTGAAACACATATACCTTTGTCGGACAAATCGATACAGCAAAGAATTGCTGAAATGCCTGCTGATGTTAAAGAGTAGGTAGTAGAAAGAGTAAAAGAATCACGATTCTTTGGTATTCAATTTGATGAGTCAACTGATATCGGCAAGTATGCCACTTTGCTTTGCTTCGTAAAGTATGAAGATGATGAACATTTCAGGGAAGGACTTCTGTGCTGACTGGGCTTCCCTGACCGTACTACCAGTTCAGATCTATACAATATCCTAAATAATTACATACACATACGGGAATCGATTGGGGCAAATGTGATAGTGTGTGTACGGTTGGCGTCGCATGCATGACTGGGTACTACGGTGAATCAAAAAAAAAAAAATGGGAGGAAATCCTTGGTCCCTGGGATGTCAAATATTGTAAATTGATATCAGAAAGATACGTACGAAATTTGAGTCCGACACGGCAATGTTTTGAGGTTGCTCATTGAGCTTGAAGTTTTGATGTTTGGATAAAAGTATGTGTTCGCATGTTAATAGCCAAAGGTTCCTAAAGACAATAAGTGAATTCAAACTGTATACTTGTATCTATAGAAAGAAAGTTTGATTCAAGAAAAATCACATATTAGTGTATTAGCGCAACATCCCATATTAACATCGTCAAAACTTTAAAAAAAACTTTATGTGGCCGTGCAGTAAAGGTCGCAACTCTGAGATAAAATAGCTGGAAAAGTTAAACTATCCACAACTCACCACAAGAACCTCGGCCATATTTCGGTTCCAGATTTCGAATGACAACCTTTGTGTTTTTCAGTATTAGTGTGTTCTTAATCACATCCAATGCATGTGAGACCAGTGATTTGTTCGGCAAGCACTTCTAGATCGCATGTGAAGTATTTTCTGCCATACAGTTAGGTGGCGAAACATGATTGAAATATTTTGAATAAGGTTCCTTCACTAACGAGGGTATATTCTTCTTGACAAATATTTGGGTGTAATTAAAGCCTCGAATTGAAAAGCATCCCAAGTCCACTTTTTTCGTATTTACATGTTTTTCTGTTCGTGAGTATCCATGTTCTAAGAGCTATCCACTAGCATAAATACGTATTACATCCTAATCCCACTACCTTTTTAATACAAATTAATTTCCGCTGAATACGTTAACATACAAAGACCTGTTTTTCATTTCTCCTGGAAAATATATTTCGTTGGACTTGAGATTTTTTTATTTCAGGTCTTCAATTTACTGTCGGGTTTCTACAACACAAAATTGAATGTAAAAAGAGCGAACGACAAAAGAGCGACTCTAGAAAAGCTACTACAAATAGGGCAAATGAAAGGGCGAATAACATAAAGAGCAACTGACAAAAACGTCGAATAACAAAAAGGTCGAATGACAAAAAGAACGAAAAAAAAGGTGAATTGCAAAAAGAGTGAATGACAAAAAGGGCGAATAACAAAAAGGGCTAATGACAAAAAGAGATACTATCAGAAGGGCGAATACCAAAAGAGCCAATGACAAAAAGAGCGCCTACCAAAGGACGAATGCCAAAAATACATTATCTTAATAAGATGACTTGTTTTAATAATATGACAGTAGGAAATCAAAAACTGTAAGTTTGTTTTGTTTTACACTTTTATTAGATTCTACTTGTTAAATGCATTCTCACATGCGATTGATTTCACTTTCTTTAAATGCACTGCTACCTACCTGTAGAAAAATGATTTATTTCTCAAGAGATGGTTGTATCAGCTGTTCACGTCAGCCGCAAGTATTTTTATCCTGGGTAGGTGTAGAATAAGTTATAACTACCACAATAATTATGGTTTTTCTAACATGTCATGGAAGCCACCCATTTCTAATATTGAGACATTCAAATGCGTTTTGTGTTGCAAATAACAACGGTGAGTAGTGTTCACTGTATCATAGTATGCTCGGTAATGAGTACGAATGAATATACTTGACAAACCAATAAAATGTAAGGAAGCTTCCAATAATAATAAAGCCTAAATGTAGTTTAATTTAACGCCGGCCAATAATCAATAGTGTTAGAATATTTTTACTGATTATTTCAATTTGCGCTCGAATAATATTAATAGTTTCGTAATTTAGATATGTTGCTTACATAACTGGACAGCGCTGTCCAATTATTTAATCATGCTTAAATGTTATTGATATCTTAAACAATGAAGAATGTAGTAGCTTTTTGACATCCCTAATGTCTATATTTCAGGCAATAGCCTTGCAATACATAGAAATAGTAGGTAAGTTAACAGAAAAGTCCATTTACATTACATAACAGTGCATAACCAATTAAATTCTTTATTAAATACTGTATTTCTTACTTAATAACTCTTATTTTCGTGTGTGTTGCTAGTTTAACGCATTATTTAAAAGTGTAGAGAAGGATGTTAGCGTGGAAGAGCGGTGTTGCACTTTTGATTTGACTTTTATTTCGGCTATAAATTGAAGATTTAGTTTGGTTTAAATTCATTCGTTCACCTAAAACATCATATTGGATTATAATTAGTATTTTGTTGTCTAGTAATTCGTTTTATTCAGTTTAAAATTATGATGTGCAGTTACTGGCAGATAGCTACGAATTTTCTCTACAATCAAACGATTTTATAGTCTTTACTTGTTAACAACGGTTAACTACGTTCCCGTCTAGTGTTGCCACCTCACTATTATTTGTATGAATGTTCGCTGATCTAAAATTGTTAGTAATTGTTTGCTGTTTAATGGTGAAATTGTATGCTTTAAATAAACAGGATATGTTTGTTAACTGTCTTCTCAAAATTATTACAAATTAGGAATACTTTGATGGTTATAATTATTTCAAAGGGGTCAGAATATCAGAATGGTACAAATTATCGATTCGTTTTGTGGCGATACCATATGTAAAGGTGGTCGTGATGAACTTCAGTTTTTTCACTTTAGTGTTTTATGTAATACATTCTTGAAAACAACTAGTTCGAAATAATAGTAAATTTGATGTATATAATGATATTTTTAACAAATGTTACGTTAAGTAGCAAATGTTAAGTAAAATTGTACTTCACGGTAATGAAACTCGTATAAATCGTAAATAATTGTAGTTATTTTTTGCATTTATTAAATTTCAATTTATCCTTTTGAATTTAGGTAGAAGTATTTAAAAGTGTTGCAATCTTGTGTTTCATTTTCTATATAATTTATCCGATCGTCAACCCCGAACACGAAAACTACCGGAGAGAGAGAGAAAGAGATGGTGTAATTTTTAACAGATTGAAACCGAACTTGGCACAAAACTTGGTTGTGTAAAGATGTTGGATGGGTTCATGATTAGAAGAAAAATTTCAAAATGGTGGCCATTTAAATTTTAAAAAACTTCCTCAATTATGAACCGATCGGAACAAAACTTGGTTCAAAAATGAGTAGTTTATTTACAATAACCTAGTTGTGTATAAAAATCAGTATGATGGAACTAGAACTTTCAAAATGGCAGCAGTTTGAAATTTTAAATCTACATTCTCGTGTGGCCCTGTGCAAAAAGGTGTATTTAAAAAAAAAAAAACAAAAAATGGGTTCCTAACGAAGAACTGGGAGCTTCCAGGTCTAGAGACAAAAGATTATTATTACAATTTAGTTTCATGATGGAGATTGTAGTTACAAAATTATATCTATGTGTTATTCAACTCACTACCAATAGTCAATGATAGTAATAATAAAGTTTATCATGCAATATATGTGCACCTATTTTAATTGTTAAAAGCTTTTGGATTAGGTAGCCCGTCAAAAGGACCAATACAAAAGGACAAGCACAGAAAGTTCCGAGACAGAACGGCCCCGCGTCAAAAGGTCATTCGCTCTTTTTGCTATTGGTTTCTTTTTGGTTTTCCCCTTTTTTTGTCATTCGCTCTTTTTGTCATTCGCCCTTTTTGTTGTTCGCTTTTTTGTCATTCGCTCTTTCTGTGATTCGACCTTTTCATCAGCCGTTCTATTTTCATTCGCCCTTTTTGTCATTAGCTCTTTTTGTCATTCGCCCTATTTGTAGTCGCTTTTCTGGAGTCGCTCTTCTTACATTCGATCTTGAGTCGTCATACCACTGTCGGTAGACTTCAATTTTCTTTATCCTTTCTTCCGTCGAAGTACAGTCCATAAAGCTTATCCGCATCTTTAAGTTACTCTCTCTGCAGATTACTGCGACAGGCTTCCCGTTCTTTCCGGGCCTTGTTTCCGTCCAGAATGAATTTTTGCGAAGCTTGCTCACAATTTTCTTTCCCTCTTTACTAGAGCTGAAACGGGTTGCCGGGCTAACCGATTTTAACTAGATGACTCAAAAAATTAAGCAGAGATATAAATATTTCCTTATTATATACTTTTTTGTTCGAGTGGTGTTTCATTTAGGGGTGACTAGGACAACTGTCCCAAAGTTTCTTACCTTAGTGCCAACACATGGAAATAGTCTCATATCTCCGTAAAAAATATCGCCGACGGTGTTCAAATACTGAAGGTAGGAAAAACTATTCTGATTGAATTTTCTGTTTAAGTATTGAATAGAACAAAATCGTTAATTAAAATCTCTTAAAGCTCTCAAAAATTATGTTTCAGTACGTAAGCTCACTTCTTAAGGAATCTTAGAAATAATAGTATTGAACCAAAGGAATAAGACCGGGTAGCTGGGTCAGGATTGGACACTGGTCAATTGGATTAAGATCCGATCAACATGCCGAGTGAGATTGTCTGTGCATCTTGGACAAGATCGAGTCCTGACTCATTTAGGTCAAAACCGTGGGGTCAAGTTTTGGACCGGGTCAATTGCGAGGATCAGGCCGGGTCATTAAAAGTACCCGGTTTTAGCTCTGCTCTTTATTTTCCAGGTCGCCAAATGCAAGATACTAGAGATCTTGTACACCATGCATATCACAAGCTAGAGAATAAGTTGGGAGTTGGGTTCTACTCCAATCACCAGTTGAAAGTGATCACTAAAACTGCTGAAAGTGATCAGTAAAACTGAGTGACCAATATCTGTACCATCATTTCGTGATCTTTTGTCACCATATCCGTAGTAGCACTTTCAAATGCGTTGCTTGTTTTATTTTTGTTCTCAACCTCAAACTTTATTCCTGTTTTTTGTGTAGTTTCTCCACACTTTTCGCAGCTGTCTTCTTACCTACTCACACAATTTACCCAGATATACATTCCCTCTGATCTTCGAGAAAGACCGTTTTGAAATGTGTACTGATTTCTTTGGGTCATAAGTACACAGAAAATAGAGTTGGTGTATTTAAAAAATGTAGCATCAAAAAAAGCATCTAATGAATGAACGGCTTATGTTTTTCGTCTTGAAAGACTCAAAATACCTATTTATATTGTAGAATTTGTTAAATTCTTGCACTTGCTCATGACCTTTCTTGACTTGTTCTTCAATGTAAGTATCGGCTTTTATACAAATTTTCATTATTCGATCTGCGACAATCAAGGATACTTTTGCTGCTGGCGGGTCCTTTCCTGCTGTCTTCAGTTTTCATATCTTTAACTATTAAATAGTAGAGCAGCTACTCTTCAATGTACGTTCACTTGGTCTTCCTCCGTGTCAATAACATCTCAGGAACGCACCACAAACTCTCGCCATCCATCTCTGTCAACTGATAACTGCCGACCACAGTCGGAATAAATATGCTGAATATTGCGAGAGTACTTCAGAAGGACAAGTCATTCATGGAACACTATACTTATAATAAGAACAGGACTCTAGATAAATTTAGTAAATGTAAATTTGAAGTACAAAGACAAAAGCTAAATTACGGAATAAATTGTTTCGCTTTACTAGTTCTACGTTCATCAGTATTGTTGTTTTCCATCAAATTTCACTCTTCTCTCGGTTTGCCATCTGACAAAAGCGATAGTTTTGACTAAAACAGCATAGACGGCAATGTCAATAGATCACAATTTCAAGCTCAATGCGCAACCTGAAGACATTTCGTATCTGGCTTACATTTTACACATATGTTTGTGATATTATTTTACAACATTTGACGCCTCCAGGAACTAAGGATTTTAAACCACTCAGGTGTAGTAGTGAAGATAACAATAGTTACTCATCCAATCATCTTATACATATTATGCATGATTCACCGTGAAACAGCTAGAACCAATAAATCTTTCAATTGACTTGAACGTAGTCCTGAACGACACGATGAAGATTGTAAATAAAATTCGTGGTCGCGCCCTCAATTCCGGACTCTTCGAATCGCTTTTTCTGTATACAGCCTTGCAACATGAGGATTAAAAATTTCATGTTTAAGAAGGGTGGTTATCGAGGGAAAAGATCCTCTATCGGGTTTTCGAATTACGAGAAGAGGTGAAGCTATTTCTTCTAGATAAAAAATCAATCTAGGCAGAGCTCTTGCTAGGTCAAGAATGGGTACCTAAACTTGCGTATTTAGCTGATTTATTTCTTCCTAATGACTTAAACTTGTATCTTCAATGAATATGAGAAATGCCTCTAGAATAAAACGGGTGCATTCAAGAAGAAAGTAGCTCTCCCTGGAGACAATTTCCAGGAAAATAACTACCAAATGTTCCACATTCTCCAAGAATTTCTGACTAGCGATGATATAAAATAAGAAAGTATATTGACTCTTATACGCTATCATCTCAACATGTTCATTGAATGCTTCAATCACTACTATGCTAAGGAAAGAGGGTCGTCGGCAAGGAAATATTTGGATAATTGATTCTTCTCGTGAAGACAAGAGAGAAGCCCTCAACTCACTCTTCAAGAGAAGGAAGGTTTAGCTGAGCTTTTTTCTGATGTGACTTTCAACTCAAGATTCAAGACTAAATCACTGGATCAGTTTTGCTTATTTGTGAGCGAAGAATATCCTGATCACAGCAGGAATGCTACGACATTATTAGTGACTCTTTCAACTTCATATCTGTGTGAAACACCTTTTTCTGCTATCTCCGCATTGAAGACAAAATAGGAAGCGAATGGACCTTGATGCCGCTGTACGTCTTGTAGTTTTTACATTGGACTAATGCATCGACAAGATTTTGCCAAAAGAAAACAGCAGAAAAATTCGCACTGAGTCCATAAGAATGATGGAATTAATGTGTGACTGTAAAATTTCAAATGCGTAAACAGTAAAACTCAGTAAAATTCATGAGTGTAAAATTTGTAATATACATATTTATAGATTTAATAAATAACTTTAATAATAAATAATAAAGGTAAAACTTAAATCTAAAAGCCGTGTGGTGTATTCTACTTTGCCTGTCCTCCAAAACGCTTCATGCCTTTTGCCGGTTCATAAGTATCAACAGGTTGAAAACTACTGCACTAAACCACAAAACTTTACTTTTGCTAAAACTTTTAGCACTGCTTATACTATTACTGCTACCAGTATCTTAATCGCCTAAATTTCTGAAAGTAATTTTCTTTATCTTTGGATCAAGTTTGGTTGGACTAGTACTTAACTCGGGCTGCGGTGGTCCAGTGGTAGAGGGCTCACATCTGTGCTTGGATTGCTCGGTTCGATTGCAGATACTTTATTTATTCCACCAATTTTCGCATCATCTATACGACCTGAGCCAAAGTTGCCTAAAGGCCTTAAATTATATAAAAAATGGTACCAATCTTGTAAGTAATACGTTAACGTAAGTTTTGAATTTAACTTGTGTAAACATAGCAACCTTTACTCTTTGCAACTATGAGGGTGCTGTGCTCTAGCATAATGTCAATTTACATTCAGATTTATGTATAGTTACGTCGTGAGGAATATTAATTTGTAACACCAAAATTCTTTAAATCATGAGAATGATCATTCCAAGTTTGGTTTCTACCGTTATTTATTTTCACTCGATACGCGTCGATGTGTTTAAAGTTAACGCTTCGCACGATGGAAACAGGAATTTACTTCAGAGAGAATATTGATGGAATATTGCAAGTAATGTACTTATCGCCATGCTGGATTTTATTTGAATTGATTTAACCATTCTCACGTGAAAAACGAATGTTTACCAAGGACATATATTTACCTCGGCAGTGATAATCTGCTTAATTTGGAATGAATTTTGATTTTTTATAGACTTTGGAGACCCATAGCTCAAGCGAGGATAGAGTAGTGGAAAGGATACGAAAAGGAAAGGAATCGTCCAGGGCCTAGGTTGAAGGTATCATATTGGCACTTTCCTGATGTGAATTAGGAAAACCTCCGTCAGCGTTGTCGACCACTGGTATCTCTAAGGATTTCCCTTGTGCGAAGCCAACTGTTCTATGACCGTTCGGTACAATATTGTTAAATCTTTAAGGCCTATGTCCTGTAATATCATTCCAACTTTGGTTGGATCGGATTAATTTAGAACATTAAACCTGTAGTATCGCTAGAGTAGAAAAATTTTAATATGACCAGATCCTTTAAACTGTGGTTACAGTGTAGGTGCGTTGCTTGGTTGGTGGTGCATAGCAAAAAGAAACAGTTTCTAAACAAGTTATTAACAGTACATTTAATGTGTTTTTGCATAATCAAAGTCTGTTGAAGCAAGATTTCCACTGACGATTGAAATATAATGTTTGCACCTGAAATACATTTCAGACCCCTAATAGTTTCACTCTTAGAGTACAGTTCAACGAAACAAGCACTGTTAACTTTACTTGCTGGTAAAAATTTCAATTTACTTACGTTTGTCAGATAGACTTTCCAAGATGAACCGTTATCAAAACATTCGATTTCTAATTCGCTGGCTCTCTCCAAGATGTCATTGCAGATATTGTGTCGGTTCCCCACGATCTTGAAGCCATATCATCTATAAATCCACGAAGTTTTACTCGATTTCTTCTTTTGAATAAACTTAACTTATGAAAGAATATTTCAATTGAAAAAGATGTTTAAGCATTTAGTACCTAAGAAAGTAATCTAATTTAATTCCGTTTGAAAATAAAGCACAAATATCACGTGAGGAAAATGAGATATTGCGTAATAAGTCAGTTATCTTATAGTTTATTGAA